>PVKA01028109.1:5622-29844 GCA_004027165.1 Ctenomys sociabilis
TATTCTTTTTTTGTTTGCTTGTTTTTTTTTTTTTTTTTTTTTTTTTTAGAGTGGTGCAGGTTATTTATCAAAAGTAGATTTTATTATTGATGTGTAAGTACACAGACAAAAATTTATGTTTATTTTTAAAACTGTGTCAATATTTGATATTTGTATTAAACTAGCATCATATAATCTAGGCCGCCTTCTGTCCTCTCCCCGAGGGCTCTAGGGCAGTTTAGGTACTGTAGGAAATGTCAAGTCCTTGAAAATGTGAAGTAACAGTAGAGCTCCAGAACACTGCGTCTGGCTTCTTTATTGGGTATGCATCTAAGGCAAATTTCATTCTGTAGTTTTCCTAAATTTCTTCAGTTTTTCAATCCCTTCAAAGCAATTTTTTTCCCTAATTATCACCTTTCTTAAACATGATACTACGGTGTGGTATCAGAATCTTATTTTATCAGAATCTTTTCCTAGATTTTTATATTACCTTTCTTCGTTCTAATGTTGAATTTTCATATTTGGTTTTTCATTCAACTTTTTGGTGAAAAAAAATTGACTATTGAACTGTCACATTATTTCTCTTGTATTTTGGCTTGTTTTGTGTCTTTTTTCTAAATTCTTAGAATTAATCTATTTTATTCAAGTTGAAGTTTTATGTTGACTGCTAATTTTACTGGTTTTGATATCATGTAATCCTGGTATAAATACAACTTTTATTCTTTTGACCACAAAAGAATTTAGTGTTTTTAAATCTCTAAATGTTATTTATTCACATTTCTGTTTGTATTGTATTACAGTCCAAGAATAAGACCTCTGATTTTAATCCTCTGGAATTTAGAATTAGGGTTTTTTTCACCTGTTAGTATTATCTAATTTTTTTTTTTTAAATCCATGATGTTGTACAGTATAAGCATACTCAAATATTTTAGAAATAAGTGTTGTCTTAGAGTAAAACTGCCTTATTTTATGCCACAATTATTAAATAATATGCCTATATTTCTGAATTTTGGTCTGGTTAATTAGACATTGCTGCTTCAGAATTATTTTGTCTATATATCTGATACTCTTTAATGCTGAAGCATGGTTGCACCATAATATCTGTAAGAGGAAATAAATTCAGGACACAATTTACAGTATGATTTAGAAAACTAGACAAATACAGTTTTAGGTCTTTGGGATTAAAAGTTCCACAGAAATGATTCCAGGTAGTCTTGATGAATGGATCATCTGTAAATGGTTGATAAGAAGATAAAAAGGTGTCTAAGAAATAGATTTGGGTTTTGTAGGGAGGACCAGCCTGATATTGGGGAAAGGTAGAAGGGCAATAGGAAATAAAATTTAATAGTTAAATTGGACTTGATTAAATTTTGAAAAGGTTTAAATATAAAGTACAAATCATTTCCATTATTTAATATTTGACATCTCATATTGTAAATATTCATCATGTGGAGTAATTATTAAAATAATTGTCATAGGCAAACAAAATATATGAGAATATTAGTGCTACAGCATGAGAGAGAGTACAGTGAAGCTATTTGACATACTGTAATTCATAATGACAGACTGTGTTGATTCTACTAAATGTAACAACATGTAGAATCTGTGGAATATGTGAGTAGACATGATTCCAAAACATTTAAAAGTCAAAATTTCTTAAACTGATAAAAAGCTGAGAAATAGAAATTTTTTTTGCTGGCAAAATGTGTGTGTGTATGTGTGTCTTTGAGCCTTTGAAAAGTAACACCTATATATTTAGCCCTGCCTTTCTGTTTTATTGATTTAGAGACTCTGAGGTTGAAAAGAACTGTAGCTTCATTGTGAAAGTTAGAACAATCACATATTGAGCAAAATATACAAGCAAGATAAACATATAAAATATAGGAGATGGTGTTTTTCATATCATTAATAGAAATCTGTTAGTTACAAAAACACAGCTTCTGTGTGGTAACTCCTTACGTGTAAACCAGTATTATTTTAAGCAACTGAATACAAATTTGTTTTATTTTTGTCATATTCATAATTCTGGCCAAACTTCTGTTACCTGCAATATTTTTTATTCTAAAAGCCCTTATCTAGACTATAATAATCATTGTCTGAGGACCATATAAGTAGTGAAATTTATTTTTATTTCTCTGATTTGAAAAGATTTCAGTGTGCTTTGTTTATGAATATGTACTCCCTCCAAATTTGGGAAAATAAGATTTTTAGAAGTTTAAGGCTTGTGTGTGCTAATTAGGAATACAGTGAACCTCAGTAATCATACATGTCAAAAATATACTTTTGTTTTGTTTTGTTTAATTTTTCTCCTAGTACTAGAGATTGTGTCCTGGCCTTTGCTCTTGGATGTGTCCCCCATCCTTCATTTTTAATTGGGGATGGGGGACTCACTGAGTCACTAAGTTGTTCAGGCAGGACTTGGACTTGTGATCCTAGTGCTGTGATTATTGGTCTGTACCACTAGTATTGGCTCTTTCTTCATAGCTGTTTTTTAACTACAACAGCAAGATTTTTGAATGGTATGTATGGGGGAGGACGACCAATCTTTTCCTCCCCCAGGAAGTATATTTAAGATAATTTGTTTTAGCTATGAAAAATGATTACTTTATTCTGTTCATAATACTTGTTGAATAAAAGGAATTATAACCTTTCACTATAATGAAGTATGACACTCCATAACTGCAGTATTTTATTTAATATACTTACTTTTTCTCCATTCAGGGAAACACCACCATAAGAATTATGTAAGGGAGGCATGAATTTAAAAAAAAAAAAAAGAAAATCTGTCAGACTGGGATGTGCTTGAGTGATAGAGTAGCGTGCGTAAAGCCGTGGGTTTAATCACCAGTCTATTTTTTTAAAAAATTCTCCTAGAGTATATTTTTTCAAATATGGTATGTCTTACATGGAGCTCCTAATGCTTTGTGGCTAATGGTGCTAAAATGTTGGTATAAGATAATATAAATTTATGTTTAAAAATATCTTTATCATATAAATTTTATGAATTCAGCATTGTTTTGTGAAAAGTATATATATCCATGTATAACCAAATACTTTTCAAATTTTGCTCATATATAGAAATGCATTATTTATCATTTTACAATATAAATTCCAAGGTATCTATGCTTGTAAAGAAAAAAGCACCCAGCTAATATTGATGTTAGTATATAATTATACTGATTCAAATAAAATCAAAAGTCAAATACCACTGTAACAATGAAGAGTTACCTTTGTAGGGACTAGACACTCAATTATTTGCCTATCCTTTATTTATGTACTGGTTAGCTAAGTTCATTGTAGCCTTGCTGTGCCCTTATGAGTCAGCCATTTTCTTGAGTTTGGGTATCTGGGGAGCTGTGTTTCAGTTCTAGAAATCAGGTATACAAGTGGATGCTAGCTAGGTAAAATAATGTAAGAACCCTGGACTTGTACATCTCATGGTGCCTCCAATTAGACATCAAGTAGGATTTATTAAATTTCACGAGATTTGCCCATCATAAGCTTAAATATATTATCTCTTCTAGTGTGGGAACTAAAAGGGAGTTTTTATGGTGATAAGCAATGGGCTGTATTGTTCCTCAGAAAATTCTATAATTGCTTGGAACATAGGGTGATGGTTTGGATGCAGTGAATTATTTGTAATGTACTAAAAAGGAAAGAAACAATTTGAATGCAAAAATAAACTTATATTAAAGTATTTTAATTTTTACAGCTGATGAAAATTGTCCTTTTTGTTGCATTTCTAGGCAATTAAATTGGAGTATTCAAGGTTGGTTAAGTTGGCCCAAGAAGATACCCCACCAGAAACAGATTATCGTTTACATCATGTAGTGGTCTACTTTATCCAAAACCAGGCCCCAAAGAAAATCATTGAGAAAACATTACTAGAACAATTTGGTGATAGAAATTTGAGTTTTGATGAAAGGTAATATAAAAATGTGAAGTAACTTAACATATTGTCCTTGTTTTTTTATAACTCCCCAAAATAGTTTTTGTACCTTTTTTTTAATACCTGCATGAACGCACATTTTATCAAATATAAAACAAAATTTAATCTTAGTTAACTTGCAAAATTGATTTGTAATTTCTCTAAAGCCTGTAACTGTGGCATTTTAGAAGTTTAAAGTAAAATTGATTTTGCTAATTTTATTGTATTTATGAATCGACATTATTCTTTATGGGACTGAGTGTTTTAGAATATTTTACAGAAAAGTGTGATTTCTCAACCTCCATGCTAGGGATATTTTAAGTGAGGTAATTTTATTGTCGGGGTTAGCCTATGATTTTTAGACTTTTCAGCAACCTTTACCTGCTAGTTGTGAGTAGGACCTACAGTTGCATCAACTAAAAGCATCTCCAGTGTTCTCCAAAGCTTCATGGGGAGCAAACTTGCCATTCTTTGAGAATCATTGGAAAGTTTTGTTATGCATTCAAGTAATATAATGAAGCGTTTTTTTGTTTTTTTTTTTTACCTGAAACACTTAGAAAAATCAATTTGTTTACCCTAAAACCATTTTCATTTAGAAACTCATATGAAACACCCATTTAAAATTTTATCTAATTAGAATGAATGACATAAAGAAAAATTTACACCCTGGGTTAAAGTCCAAGTTATTGTATTAGTTTTAGTTCACAGAAGCATTCATCTGTTTTAGAGTTCATTCTAATTATATTTTAATTATGAGATATCCTTTTGTGAATGTCAAAAATAACTGAATAAAAATAAGTAACAAACGAGAACATGAATGGAAACAAAACAGGGTCTCGCTAAGTCATTAAATTGACTAGGCTTGGCTTGACATGCCAATCTTTCTGCCTCGGCCTCCCACAGTGCTAGAATTACAGGTGTGTACCACCATCCTTCACTGATTTTTCAGTCTTTTCAATTAATCTGTTGTTGGGACAAGTAGGTTTTGATTATTTGATCTTTCTTATCCTTGAAATGAACTAACTATATTTTGTAGGGGTTTCTTTGGCAGTGATTCTGATCATATTGTCAATTTAAATGTTTATGTCTTTCCTGGAATAAGATATATTTTGTGTTCCTTTTTCCTATTTAAGAATACTGCTGTTTAGAGGATGAAAAGGAACTGTAATATCTTTTGAGCTTGCTTAACAGGTATGAGTAGTGATGAGAATATACACCAAGTATGTAAATTCAGAAGATTTATTACAATACAAGTCACATTACCATTCATCCTGCTAAATAAAAAAACGTTGTTTGTGAACATATGCTACAGTATCTCCCCATCTGCTGCTTCTGGAGGCAGTTCTCCAAGTCCTGTCATCACCAATTTTGCAAGGCCTAATCAACTGAGGAGGGCTGCTGAGTGCCATCATCAGAAAGGCAGGCTCATAAACAGTTACTGGGTGTTTCATCCACTATATTCATCAAATCTGGAACCTTGCAACTTCTGGCTCTTCCTTAAAGTCAAGATGACAATAAAATGTCAACATTTTGAATAGACAGAGGATATCAAGGCAGCTACAGTAGTGCAACTGAAAAGATGAAAGAGGACCCCAAAACCTCTCAGAAAGTAGCAAGAACATGTTTTATGTGCTCTAAGAATATTTCAGAGGAGATTAATAGCAATTGTAATAATGTAAACAGTCACTGTATTTTTAGATTGTACCGTGTGCAGTTGTGCACACTTGTAATCCTACTGGTGAGGCTGAAGCAGGAGGATCTGAAATTTGAGGCCAGCATAGACAATTTAGTGAGACCCTGCCTTGCTAAAATAAATAGATTAAGTGAACAACCAACCTGTGGCTGTTAACTCACTAGTACTATACTTGCCTACTGTGCTAGAGGCCCTCGGTTTAATTTTTAGCATATAACAGTAAACATTATAAAAACAAGGTTTTATTGTTCCCTATGTATGTATACTGTTGATCTTAATAAAATTTAAGATAATTCTAAATATGACATGGTAAATTTAAATCAAAATTATTTAAGCTCTCTTCTTTGTAACTGTCATACATTGGTTCAGAAAGCACATTTTTCATGTAAGATTGAGTTATTTCCATAAGCATGTTCAGTGACAGTGTGCCTCATTTTTGTATATATTTAGTGGTTTAGTTTTCTGTTACACACATTTTTCACTTTTCCTGGAATTTACATTTGATTTAATATGGTTTTTCTTTTTTTCTTATTTGAAGGTGCCACAACATAATGAAAGTTGCTCAAGCTAAACTGGAAATGATAAAACCTGAGGAAGTAAACTCAGAGGAGTATGAGGTAATATGGTTTATTGAGAGGTTCAATACTAAACTATCTTGTAGATCTCTCGTATTCCATTTATTTTAGCCCAACTCAGTTCAGATTTGTTATAAATGATATAGAAAAAGTAGGTAGGTGGTGTTGTTACTTCTGTAGTGTATGCAAGAACATGAGATATAAAGAGGTGAAGGGGTCTGCCTGAAGTTCTTGTTTACAGTGTGGCTAACAGATCTGCATTTACAGCTGCTGTCCTACTCTGAAAGCATGTGCTGTATATTTTATTTTAATGGACCAATTTAAACATTATCCTCTAAGCCTTTAAATTTAACATTGTTTTATTTGGTAGTAAATATTATATTGCTTTTTGTATGCCTTTGATAAATATTTGACATTTAAATTCTTGATTTTTAAAATAATATTTGTAAATTGATCATATTAACAAAACAAGAGGGAGAATAAAGAAAAATACTAATTTTAATGAAAATCCTTAAATAACTTGGAATGACTTGAATCCATCAGAAAATGTCTCATGTATATGAATATGTATATATATATATGTGCATATATTCAAAATAGAAAAAAGCTTTAGAAACAGTATAAAATTTCACTAAACAAAGCAATAGGAACTCAGCAATGGTTGCTGTATTGCATGATGATAGCATATGCAAGAACATGAGATATAAAGAGGTGAAGGGGTCTGCCTGAAGTTCTTGTTACAGCCTTCAAATTAGTTGTTTAGTTTGCCAGATATAAACATGTGAAAAAATGACACAAATGTCTTTTTCTTTGTCTTTTTGAGACAGGGTCTCACTATGCAGTTCAGGCTGGCCTTAAGCTCACTTTGTAGTTCAGGCTGGTCTCAAACTCACAATCCTCCTGTCTCAGCCTCCTGAGTGCTGGGATTACAGGCCTGCACTACCACGCCTGGCTATAAATGTCTTAAAATGACAACAATAGCAAAAAAGTTATAAGAAATTAAAAAGAAAAAAGTAAGAATAAAAAGAAAAAAAATTGAAACATTAACTGCTCCTTTCAAAAGACCAGGAGAAATCAGCAGTACAATTATCCAAATTATCCTGCATATATACATAAATATATTTTTTCCCTTTCTGTTTTGTCCATTTCCTTATCTCAGTTTTTCCTTCCCATTGAACTAATTCTTTCCCTTTAATGGTATCTATTGTACCTTTCAGATTGTATTTACTCTTTCAAGTTCTTACACTAGTGAGACAATAGTGTTTACAATGAGGGTCTGATTTATTTCACTTACCAGCACAGTCTCTAGTTGCATCCATTTGTCTACAAAAGCCTCGAATGTATCCTTTTTTTATAGTTGAGAAATACTCCATTGTGTAAAAATACCACCTCTTTTTTATCCATTCCTCAGTTGATGTCCATTTGGGTTGTTTCCAAGATTTAGTTATGATAAATTGTGCTGCCATAAACAATAAAACCAAAATTATGAAACAACAAAACTATAGTAAGTATATAGTATCGTGAACATTAAAAGCTTTACTTTCACAATTAGGAAGAAGACAGTCAGGCAATAAAATTTAATGAAAATAAAAGATGAGGATAAATGATATTGTTTCAGAGTTTTATAAATAGAAATTAAAGCAAAGCCTACAGAAATTTATAAATTTAAAAGAGCATTATATCCTATGTGAAATATTATTTTGAAATATTATTTTATATTGGAGTGTCAGTAACTAATAGAAAAACAAAGTTGCAAAATGGTCCTACTTACAATAGCATCTAAAACTATGTGTTTATTACATCTGTCTAGAAAATAAGAAAACCTAATAGGAAAGATTAAAAAAATACATAAATGTCTATATATGGTACTTGAAAAATATGTAGTTATGAACCCAAGTTTTGCTACGTGGTTTTTTCATTCAAGTATGATCCCTCTGTAAGTAAGAAGGTATAATCTTACTAAAAAGTTCAGTGGCAATTCACTAATTAATCTACTGGGATACTCTTCAAGAAGAGAATGGAAGGTTTCTACTAGACATCAAAATGTACTGTTTATATTTTTAGAGCTTTATAATATTAGCATAGGAATAAGGAAATCAGGACAGTAGAATAGGTTTCACTCATATATAGACATAAATGTGCCAGAGATGCCACCTGAATTGAATTGTGAACGTGGAGATACTTTTCAATAAGTAGCTCTGGTAGGTTTTTGTTTTTGTTTCTTTATTGAATGTCTTCTATACTTCATATTTTGCATTAGCCAGCTTCTCTATTGCTGGAACTGTTACCTAACATCAACAACTTGAAAGAGGAAAGGTTTACTTGGCTCATGGTTCCCAGGGACTCCATCAATCTGGCTGTATTAGAGGAACATCCTAGAGGAAGGGCACAGTGGAACACAGCTGCTTAGTGCATGGTGCCCTTGAAACAGCTGGAAACAGTGCCAACAGTGGATGTGCCCAGGAACCATGTATACATCTAAAGTCATTCCTATATGTCCCTCCCAGAATGCCATGAGTGTGCTGTAGTCATTCCCTGGATGGCTTCCAAATGAATCAGATTGGCACAATTAAACTTAATCACCACATTGTAACCCTTTCCAGTTGGACATCTTTTTAAATTACACTTAATCAGGAATCTTAATCTTTCTCTTCGATCAACACAGATCAACAATAAATACTTGAAACCTTAAAAAAAAAACTCTTCAAATAAACACACAAATTAATAAATTTGCCTAACATGAGATAGCTATCTTGTATGTACATGAACATACAATAATCTCTGCATACAGTTTTCATAGTCAAGCATTTCTTAGTAATCCAAGTCAAAGACTTTTCTGAGACAAAGCAAATTTGAGTCTGTCAGAAAAATTGACATAATCACAAAGTATAATGGCACAGAATAAACATTCCCATTACAACAGGGAAAAACCAAGGGTGGAAAAGAATTAGATCGATGCAAAACCAAAGCACAGGAGAGCCAGCATTAAGTCCTATAGCTCTTGTCTCTGGCATCTGGGGCATATGATGGTGTCTGAGTTCCATAGGACTTGGGTGCCCTTACCCCATTTACCTTACCAACTGCATTTTACATGTTCTCTCCTTTGATCTGTCTCTCCTTACAGCCTACAAACTTTCCTGAGCAGTTTTTGTTTGCTCCTGGCATTTCCTGTTTCCTGAGGATTCCACTGGGTACCTTCTTCATTCCCACATTTTCTCACACTGCCCTCTCAGGGCCTCCTTGACTGGCTTCCCTGGCTAGCCTACCTGACCTACCTTTGAAATGTGGTGGCAGCATCCCTGACTCTACATGTTTTACATTCTGCATGGTAGTAAAACCAGTATAACATGAAAGGTGCCAGGTCTGCATGTAGAGGAAGGGTGTGGTGGAATAATAACCACGACCACAGTGAGTGACCTATGGACATTTGGGAAGTTGCACATGATGAAGGGAATCCCACTGAGCCATTTGTTTAGGAGGTTCTTCTGTGACAAAGGTTCCAGGACCTTCTCAGAAATGAAAGGTTGACACTTTTGCACCCTCGATAACTGTAAAGAATGATATCTGTCTGATTCTGAAATGGCCTTAATGCATCTATCTTCTTGTCTCCTTACAAAATATGCTTTCTTTTTAACATTGGACATGTCTTAAACAGTTATACCTTATTTGGCCTCAACTTTACATATTGTTCCTGTTGGTATGTAATTTGAGTTTTTCACACTTTTCTGTTGTGCTTCTACTTCATGGATTTTGCTACAAATTTGGATAAATGCAGACAGTGATATCCATGATACAGCCTGAATATTGCGCTGTCTTGAAAATATTCTCCAGTAGATCAGTTAGTGTACTCCCACTAATCACAGTGTTACCCAGAGTCTCAGGACCTGAACAAAATGTAGACTTCTTTCTTTGTTGTTGGTGTTTCAGGACGTAATGCATGTAACTCCTATTCCAGTTGCCATGGGACCCTTATTCCAACTGAATTCTCCTGAGGCTGGCTTTTTACTACGTTCATTGCTGTTAACTTTCTGATCTTATGGAGCTGAATAACCATCACCAAGCTCTTGCAGCCTGCTAAGTCCTGTCTATGCCTCATCTCTGACCTTTCTAAACTCTTCTCACAATCCAGTTTTAAAGACTTTTCGTGATCACAGTAATGGCACCAGTTTCCTCTATTAGAATTCATTTTCTGGAACCTATTTGACACACACAATTTAAGGAAGCCAAATAAAGTTTGTTTGCCTCATGATTTCCATTAGTTGTCAGGCCTCAACACTGGAGCATTATAAGAGGAGGGATAGAGTGGAGCAGAGTTGCTTAGCTTGTGATGGCCTGGTAGCAGAGCAAGGCGGCACTCCTGACATGGGGTCAGGATACGGTACCCAAGGTCAGGCTTACAAGACTCACCAAGGCCACCCAGAAACGTGCTTTACTAATCCTTTGTGTGCCTCCTAAGCCAATCAAGTCAATGTAGTTAAGCTTCACTTCATATATTAAATATATTTCAGTTTTGAAAAGCTTCTGTATGAAGCCTTCAAGAAATTACCAGGGAGAAAGTACACAAATGTCTATTAATTAAGGAAACATATTACAGACTTTTGGTCACAGGAATATATCAGGAACATATCAGGAGCCATGGATATTTTGTTTCCTTGTGAGAAGCAAATATATAGAAATCTTTTATTGATAATAGTGCTAAATGGGTTCGCTTAAAACTGGTTAATGTGTGACCTTATTCCTATATCCTATGGGACTTTTAACATGTGAATCTACAGTTCCTTTACCAAGTTGTTTCAACAGATTGTTTTCAGGATATTTTATCCTGAAACCTCATACTCTTTGATGATCCATTATATTGTACTGTTATTTAAAATGACATGCATTTTTTTTCTCAATTTTTGCACATTTCTCAGATGTTTCCAAGCCTTAGTCTAAGCTCAGAAATCAGAAATTTGCCCTCCACAAAAATGTATCTTACCATGTGATTTTCTAAATAAAATATTTTAGAACACAGCACTTGTTAACATATTACCTATTGCTGCCTTCGTACAGTTGCTAACTGAAGCAGAGACTGCTTGGTCTGCAAAACTTAAAACCTTCATTTCTGTCTCTGAGAAAAACTTGGTTTCCAAAGCTATCTAATGACAACACTGATGGCCCTTGGAGTACATTTCCTGGAAAAGCTAAATTTATGCCTTCAGAATTAACTTTGTGTCTGTTTACCAAGATTTAGTAGTATGAAAATTATGCCTTGGAAAATGAAGATTAAAAATTAGTAGTTTATAGTGAAGGAGGACGGTGTTGGCTAATACCTTTTCTACATGTTTATTTAGAGTGATGTCTGTACAAGAGCTTCAACATTTTTTGATACTCTTTCTTATATTGATTCTTTATTGAATTTTTTGTGGAGGGTTCTGGGAATTGAACTCAGTACTGCCAGGCAGGTGCTGCAACACCGAGCTATATCCCAGGCACTGAAAATTTTTCTGGAGTAAATTTATTAAGCAAGTTGAGATAATTGTTCTTTGGGTATCAGCTCTGTATCATGTATAGTAATACATGGCCACTTATTGTTTTGGAGTGTGGGCTGTGAATTGTAAACTGTGGCCATCCTTTCTTTGAATGTCAGATAGAGATTTCTTAGCTGCTACACATAAAGGGAGATTTACCACAGATTTGCAAAATCACATAAATGCATAACATTTTCTTTTGCTACCTTTAATTCTGTACCAAATAACCTTATTCCAACTTTGATACATGTTAACATAACAAATCACATACTTCCTCTGTTCAGTGTTAGAGATACATTTTCTGAAATGCTTCCACATTTAAAACTTTTTGAATGCCAGAATGATGTGTAAAGTGTTTTAGATTTTTGAGCATTTCACAATTTTTGAGCTAGGGAAACTCAGCTAGTAAAGTCAGTGCAAATATTCCAAAACCACAAAACTCTGAAATGAGAGACATATCTTATCCCAATCATTTTGGTTAAGTATTACTGTATTAATATTTTAATGATATGATTTTGTGCTGAGAACTTTGGAAAGAAAAATAATTGATGATTCTCCATTTGTATTTTTGTCTTTTGAGGTTTTTATTAATTACTCATCAATACTGAATAATTTTGATATTATTGCAAGTCTTATTGATCATAAAGCCCAATTTAAGTCTATTTAATTTTCATTTTGAATTGTTTTTCTCTTAGTGTAAAGGTTCTAGAATAATGTGTCACTTGTTGATCAATCTTAAGGGTAATGCAGTGTAGTGTATTCTTGTATGTAATGTTTTTTGTTGTTGTTGTTGTTCTGGGAATCGAACTTAATGAGTTCAGGCTTGCTAGGTAGGCACTATGCCACTGAACTACATCCCTGGGCCTTCATTGTAATTTTTTTTTCTTTGCGGAACTGGACATTGAACTCAGGCCCTTGCACTTGCCAGGGAGGTGCTTATTCTACTGAGCCATCTCCCTGGACCCCTTCGTTGTAATTCTAAATCTTATATTATTCATATTTTTCTCCTACAGGAATGGCACCAGGATTATAAGAAGTTTAGAGAGACAACTATGTATCTCATAATTGGACTAGAAAATTTTCAAAGAGAAAGGTAAGACATGGACAAATACAAGAAATTTATTTTTGTATTTCTCTTCCATAATGATCTTATCTAATAGAAAAGACTTTATTCATAGTATACATATTTAATAAGCTTTTTATCTTAGAATAACTTTAAAGTACAGAATAATTACAGAAAGAGAGTTACTATGTACCCCACCTAAAACATGTTTTTTATGTTAAATTAAATTTTAGAGTTTGGCATTAGTGTGTTTCTGTAAGCTCTGAAATACTGTAGTTGACATTTAGGATGACATGGAATTAGATAGAAGCAAGTAGCAAAATTTTCCAGTAGAAGGTTTGCTCGGGACCAACAGAGCTGGTTCAGAACTTTTTGTATATCCGCATATCTGCCTGCACTCACCAAGCCTTTTCCTGTTGATTTCACATTTCACTTTAACTTAAATATAGTGTTTCCAATATCTCCATGTTACAGTTCATTTCCCTTTCCCTCCAAAACAGTTGCGGGGCATATAAATGGAACTCCCAAATACCATAAAAATTGTGTGTGTAGGTAATATGTACAAACAAATATGTTTATTTATTGATTAATTTTTTATTAGTCTATGTTTGCAATATATAATATTTACATTCCTTGTGTGGAATTTGTATATGTCTGTAACTCTTGAGAACAACCTGAAAGGAGAGTGGTTGTGTAAGTGGAATTTTCGTTCTTTTCTTTTCCTTTCTTTTTGAGGAATCTCCACATTAAATTCCATAGTTGTTGTACTAGTTTGTTTTCACACAAAAATATATAGAATAGTTCCTTTTAATTATTGAAATTAAAGGTAGTCTTAAAGGAATTTCTGCTTAGTGGCTGTAATACCATCAATAATGAAAAAGGATACTTTGGTTTACTTGTTATGTATTTACTAGTTTACTTCTTATATCCTTAATATTAATTTACTTAGCTGGTGTTTTTTCAGAAACTACTTCATTTCAATACAGTATCTTTTTGCATCCAAGTAAAAAAGAATCCTCATCTAAAAAATAGTTCAACACTGGGGTAAATTATTTTTTTCCTTTTTTTAAAAATTGTATTAATTTTAATGAGAAAGAGCAATGAGACAGTTTTAAAACAGGTTAGTAGGACAGTTACAATAATTAATACGTTACATATTGCTGTCTCCATAGTAGTTATTCAGAGTACAAGTTACAGACGTGATCTCTTTAAACTATATTAGTACAAATCTTCTCATTGAACTAAGAGAAAGTAGTTGTATATCTGTCCTATTTTGTGTGTGTGTATATATATTTTATATCTATATATCTATATATATATATACATACATAGAATGACAAAAAATATAATTTTATAACTATTGAGCATGATGGCCAGCAATTATATTTGGTATTTATATTCAAATTAATTAAATTACTGCTTATTAATATTTAAATCAATTTAAATATGAATTCATATTCTCAGTCAAATTGGCCTATTTCTGCTGCTAAGCAGCTGCATGTGGCTAGTGGCAACTGTATGAACTAGCAAAGATAACAAAACAATGTTTCTGTCATCATATCAAGTTCTGTTTAGATAGTACTCTTCTAGAGCATGTTTATAATTTTTATTTTTTTATTTATATATATATTGTTATCACTGTCCTTTAGAAACAAGGTTTTCCTATGTAGTTCAGAGTGGCCTTGAACTCACTTTGTAGTCCACGCTGCTCTGAACTCACACCAGTTGTCCTGCCTCAGCCTCCTGAGTGCTGGGATTACAGGTGTGTGCCACCTTGCCTGCTTGAATATGTTTTAAGAATTAAATTTTATAGTTTAAATTTTAAGAATTGTAACACAGAAAGAAAAAAATGTTTTGTTTCACACTGTATGTAAGTCCATTGACTAACATTATTAAAGTCTGGTTTTGTGTTGTTGGATGATTCACTTTGATCATCAAAATTGAAGAGTATTTTGATGAATAGCTCCATTTAAGGAGTTACGTAGTCATTTTTTAAATAAGAGCATTCATATTTTCAGAATTCTGAGATTTGTATTTATGTTGAGAAAATACTTGGGCTGGCCAAATAGTTCAATGGATTAAATTGCTCACCACCAGTGAGCAGGTACAGGGGTGAAAGGTTCAATCCCTGATCCTGCCATGCCAGCCTTGACCTTGGGGCGCACTGAGAATGCAATTAAGACTGGGCATGGTCTGGCTTTCCTGTAATCCCAGCACTTGGGAGGCTGTAAACAGGAGAATCACTACTAGTCCGATCTAGAAGTGATACTCTGAATACCTTGTAGACCCTGCCCTAAAATACAAAAAAAAAAAAAAAAAAAAAAAAGAAAGAAAATACTTATTTGATCTTACAGTTCAATACAATGAAATGAAAAAGACATTTTTGTCTTTCAGATAAACCAACTAATGTATATCAAATAGACCAAAAGATTATACAAGCATATTTTTTTTTTTTTACTTATTTCTGAGATGCTATACCTGATGCCCAAATTAAAGTGATGAAAGGTTTATTCAGCTCAGTTTATAGAGGTTTAGGGAACAGTTGATGGCAGGCAGACTACAGTAAAGCAACAAGGAGCCTTACCAGTGTTTTCTTGCCTTCTATCTTACAGCCTTAATCTTAGTGCCCTTGAGTCCAGCGTTGCACCATGAATCAGTTCTAGAATCACCTCCTCTAGATTCTTTGTAAAACCCCTCCTAGGACCATAAGAGACTTGGGGAGATATCTAGATACAAGCCATAACATTTTTAATGCAAACTAATAAATGAAAGCCTTGAGTTGAATATTTTTGATAGATTCTTTTCTGTAACTGGTTAAGTGTTTTAGGATCCATTACTTCATAATAGTATAAGTGGAAATTAGTGTTGACAAGACTATGTGATCTTATTTCATCTGAAATAGGAGTGTGCTAACTAGATGGATGAATCTTACTCTGAATTTTATTTATTTGTAAGTACTTTAAATATTGATAAATGTGAATTTTGCGTAACTTAACGGAGACATGGACTAGTCTTAATAGTTTTCAGAGGTATTCTCTGAGAGATGGTTTTCAGAGGTATTCTCTGAGAGATGATTTGAGTATATATGACTAAATATGAATATTATTTAGGAGATACCTTTCTTGATTAAAAGTTAATACCTAGAAAAGGATGTTAGTTACTTATTAAATAACTATTACATTTTAATGGCATAATGTAACATTTAATATTATGACTCAATTTTTTCATACCAAATTGATGTTATGTTTATTAAAATATTTCAAAATAAAATTTTTATTTGTTTCTTAGTCACATTCCTAGAAAAGTATTTTAATAATATGAATAAACAATTACATATTTTACACAGAAATTTAGAAATCTAACCATATACAGTGTTGTAGCAGTATATCCTGTGACTTTTTTTTTCTTGTCTTTTTTATTTTTTTACCCTTTAAAAAAAAAAAATGAACATTTACTTATGAGACAGTGTGGTAATAACTGGTATGTCATGACAAACAGTACATATTTAGAAGACCAGAATGACAGACATTGCAAGCATGACCTTTCTATTACACATTGCTATTTTCAGTGCAGTTGCTTGGTTCACAGGTATCAGTATATATAGTCAGGCTGAGAATTAACTGCTAATTTCAAAAACCTGCTGATGTTTCTGAGGATCACTGCCTTATCCATCTTGTGCGTATAAGTGTATGGCTTTGCCTCTGTCATGTTTCCCAGTGTTTCCCCTTGCCCTCTCCTCATCTAATCGTCAAGTTCTCACATGTATCACAGTTGTGTCCCAAATTTTCTGATCAAGGAGATTATGGGGCCACAGAACAATGTGATTGATGACATAGAGTGTGCCTGTAGAGTCACAGGGAGAGACAGCACATTCTCTCAGGCTTTCACAGAGAGCAAATTGGTCAAGCAATGGCCGGGACTCATCCATATGGCTGACACTGACAAAGCATCTGCGAACTGTGGTACAGGATTACAGGATAAATCTTGAGGGTACTTGATTGACTGTGTCAGATATAAAAGTTACATTTCTTGTTATATGGGTGTTTATCTTTGTCTTAACCATCGAGCAGAAAAGTATAAAAACGAATTATATAAAGTAAAGCCATATTAATATGCTGAGCTGTGAAAGGCTCAAGTCAGCAACTTCTGATATTGCGGTCCTGCAGATAACCCACTACTATTGTGGACGCAGGACTGTGTTAAATTGTTTTGCTGAATTCACGGACCTATAGTATTTAAATGCCAATGGAATATCCATCTCTGACAGGACTAAACATAAAAAGGGGATAAAAGGAAAGACCATTTTGTATCTGTATGTACAGAATAGTTAGGATAGATATACAGCTACTTTCACTTAATTCAATGAGAAGAAAGAGTTGTAGTAATAGTATTGGGACAGGATATCCTATCCGCATCTTGTACTATAGATAACCACTAAGAAGATAACAATGTGCAATGTATTATTGAAGCTGGCCTATTAATCAGTTTTGAAACTGTCTCATTGCTATTTGTTTCTCAAAATAGAAAACAGAAAAAAATGTATTTGCTGAAAGTAAACTCATAATGTCAAATGTATATTCAGATTTTCATGAATTTTTGTGTTCATTTCATTCTAATTTTACATTTAAAATTATTTTCTAGCTGGGGAATAAAATAGATTTATTCTATACCCGAGTACAGTAACACTGATTGGCAGTATATCTTTTGGGGGGGTGCTGGGATTCAAACTCAGGACCCTGCACTTGCCAGGCATGCACTTATACAGCTGAGCTTTGTCCCCATCCCCATGACTTAAAATTTAAAATATGTGATCATTTATTTACTTTTAAAACATGCCATATTTTCTATATTAATCTATGAGAAATTGCAGTAACTAGTTGTTTTCTTTTTTTTCTTTTTTGGCGGAACCAGGGATTGAACTCAGGCCCTTGCGCTTGCCAGGGAAGCACTTATTCTACTGAGCCATCTCCCCAGCCCCCAGTAACTAGTTGTTAATGCTACAAAGATAATATTTAATATCCGATTTATATAAAAATGTTACTATATTTTTTCCTCCACATGTTCAGAGAAGAATAATTGTTTTAGATAAAACCATAATATGCTCTTACATATTTTGTCCTCCTCTTAAAACTTGGTTTGAACTTCAGAACATCTAGACATATTTATATGACAGAAAGGTCTACCCTGTCATCCTTTTACATTATTTGTGGGCTTTTCATTTTGTTTTCACCCAGTAGGTGCCCCAGACTTGCAATTGACATTTTTTTTCTGTTTTCTTCATCTCCTTTAGATATTCTGTCCCCTTTTACTTCTACATTTTGTGAATGACTACAATTATGTCTTTGTATAGAAGAAACCTGACTAGTCCACTACAGTACATTGATCAGATAATATTTGTGATTGTGAGAATGGAATTTGATCCTCATTTCCTATAAAAATGATGTTATATTATTAACAAATGAATTGGAACCTTACCATCATTCTTTTTAGACAGCTATATCATAGTTTCAGATGTTGGTGTTACTAAAACAGTGCTCTTAGGTGGACATTTGATGTCATATTTTGATCACAATATTTTAGATAATAAAAATTTAAATTCGTACTTAAAACCTTTTATAATTGCAGTTTAGTGTGTTTTAACAAAAATGAAGTGCTAATATGTTTTTTATTTTTTATTTTTAAGTTATATAGATTCCTTGCTGTTCCTTATCTGTGCTTATCAGAATAACAAAGAACTCTTGTCCAAGGGCCCATACAGAGGACATGACGAAGAGTTGATATCACATTATAGAAGAGAATGTTTACTAGTAAGTTGGGTGTGCACAATATGTATTTATCTTCGGCTAAGCTCTTCAAACTTATGCTAGTGATTGACTCTATTGGCGCAGGAGAGAGCTCACAATCTAAGCCACCTGCCAGGCAAACACAAGGACCAGGGGTTTTGATCCTCAGTATTACATGCTGTGCTGGGCACACAGGGTGTGGAGGTGCATACCTGTAATCCAAGAATAGGGGAGGCTGGGGCAGGAGGATCACTATGAGTCTGAGCTACATAGTGAGACCTTGTACCAAATAAATAAGTAATAAACAAAAATAAGTAAATGACTAAAAAAAGATTGATTCTATTCACTTTGATAGGGTAAGAATTACAGTGATGTTTTTACACTGGGTTTGTTCCTTTAAAATTCAAAGTATACTCACTGAATTCTGTCGTCTTCATCATAAGTAGTATTTAGATTATAAATCAAAAGTGTTCAGATTGTTTTGTTATATGCTTAGAATTTATCATTCATACTACAGTCCCCATTTCCATGGGTAAGGAGTGGCTGTATAGACCATAAAGAAATACTGTTATTCCAGAAAACAAAGAATCTTACAAATGTTGTATAGTTGGTGTATATAAAGTCCAGGGCTCCCTTGTGAGTGTCTTTTATTTTGTAAAGAGAGTGCAGAGTAGTACTAAAACAGAAAAATGACAAATGAGGCAGATTTTCACTAAACACATTATGAATTTTACAGTATTTTACTGCAGTGATTTAGTTGCTCATATTATCAGATATATTCATGCAAAATTGGAAGAAGAAAGAAAAAAATGTAAAAAAGAAAAGAGAAAAAGGAAAAAGATCTAAATATAGAGCTTAAAACAAATTAAGGACTAACTACTCCTTTTCGTAAGGTGAGGTCTCACTGTGTATCTCAGGCTGGCCTTACAGTGATCCTCTTGCTTTGCCTCCCAAGTCTGGGATGGAGGGATGTGCCACTACACTCAGCTTAAACTGTGCCCTTTTTGTATGTCTGGTGATTAGTTGTTTCATCCTCAGCTATATGTCTTCACTATGTGTTGGAATGTTGCTGGCACGACAGTTTTTTATTGATTGTTTGGTTTGGTTTTTGTACCAGAGATTGAACTTAGTACCTTATTTTGCCAGGCAGGCACTTCAAGCCATCTAGCTAACTCCCCGGCCACAGACTTTTAAACATTACTATAAAAACAGTTTGTTTGCACTAGTTCATGTAACATGCTGTATGTCTGGAGCACATTGTTGATGTTCCTTATATCAGCCTTCATGTTTTATCTAACACACTCCATTGAAAAATCTGTTGATTAGATTTCACTTTCAGTTAACTACTAACATCTTTTCCAGGTCATAAACTCCTAAGTTGTCATTTGTTTCCTGTTAAAATATAGACACAAAAATATTCACAGTAGTGTGCATATTTTTTTGAGTTTTTATACAAACTCAAAATCTCCTGCAAGCAGGCTCAGTGGTCATAGTTCGTCCTGGATTATATGGATGAACTATACTTTAAAAGACTTTTAAGTAGGTTCACTAGTGAAATGTACATTCAGTACAGTTACCAGTTTTACACTAATTTTAGTGTGCAAGAGATTTTTGTTTTGAGGAGAAATAGCCGAATGTTAAGATCTTACTTTTTTTTTTCCTCTCCTGATTTTGTTGTGTTTTAGTGCTTTTTTTTCATCTGTATTTTAGGGAAGGGTCTACAGGGTATTCCGGGTCTCAGTACTAGGTCAGATTTGTAGTGATCCACCTGTTTACAGCCTCCTAAGAGCTGGGATTATAGGTGTGCACCACCATGCCCAGTTTCAGTTGCCATCTCAGTGTGCCCAGGGGCAGGGCCAGAAGAACCCTGGTCAGGGTCACTGAGCCTGCTTTTATAGGTGCTTTAATCTGCTGAGCTATTTAGCCGGACCTTTAGTGTATTTTAAAACTTAAATTGTGTGCTGTATTATTCCATTGAGGCTGGTATTCCATATTTTTATTTTGATTGGGGAGAAAAAAGCTGGAGCCTCACTGATGGTAGGGGCTAGACACACAATGTACCACTAAGTATACCTGCAGCCCTGAAGCTTAGTTATTTTGACCTGTTTCAAAGGCTAAAAGGCTCCCTAAAAATGGAACATTTGAATCATAACTTTCACTTTTTTAAAAATGCAGTTTTATGTAATTATATAGCAATAAACATTGAATATGTTGAAAATTTATCTTGAATACAAATAATTCTTGGACTGTAAAACATTTTAGTAAAGCTGATTTTAAATGTAAGTACAACTGCATGATTACCCTGAAACATTAAAAAAAAAAGACTGTTTTATTTGTTGATAATAAAGCAGCCACACTTAGTTATTTTACATAGGGATTTATATAAGACTTCTAAGTATTATTTTAGTGTTTCTTTGTGAAGTTTTTTTCCTCCATATTATGTATTTATAGACTATATCGGGCTTGGAAAGAAATACAGCCAGTAAAACATGTTTCTATGCTTAGGGAATTCACCTGATAAAAAGACACAAAAATCTTTTTTTATATTCTAGAGTAATACTAGTATGAGAAATACACAAAATGCTATGTCTGGAATTGTTGTAAGATTCTTAAGAGATAAGCACTGAACTATATTTTAATGGTTAAGAAGTTTTGTATGTGGTAGAAAATGGAGAAGATTCTATTCAAAAGGACCCTCCTATATGTAGTGGTGGTACTATATATAGTGGTGAGCCTTTCAGAACTTCCAGTGATAACAAGCAGCAAGGCTGTGTCACACATGCCATAGGTTTAATCCCACTGGCCTAGAATATGTACAACAGAAAATGAAGATAAATTTATTGTAAGATATAAAGTAGTGAGATTAGGGGAAGAGAAGCCTGATGTCTGATGACAGAGAAGCTTGTATTGCACCTGTGTAAATTTAGTTACCTTTAGCTTAACCAGTTTTTCCTCCCATTGGAAAATAATTCTGACAGTGATTTACTGTAGAGAAACCCCAATTGATGTCAGAATCTCCACAAGGGAAGGATGTAAAAGCCTCAAGGCAGCAGTGTAGCCATGAAGACGATATAGAAGATGTTGAAGAAAGTGAAATGTAGGGACTTGAATGAGTAAAAGCAGGAAATGGAGAAGTCAGAGGTGTTACATTTTAGTTAGAGTCTTAGCACAGGGAATCTTAAGAGAATGAGTAAGATTGGCTTTGAATATAAGATTTTAGGCCATTGTTTGCTTCAGTGAACTGAACTTCAAAACTTAGTATTAACCTTTGGAACAAAAGCTAAACGTTTATTAAATTATTTTTATAAAGAGAAAAAGCTATTATACTTTTCTTCATTTAACCTTTTTAACCAGAATGTAAGGAAGATAATAATGTCTGAAGTTTTCATATAAGATAACAAAAACTAAGAGATTTAACCAGTTTGCTCAGGATTGAATAATTATTGATCTGTTGGACTTTTAGTACAGTCCTCTTTCCACAGTAAAATCAATTGAACAAAAATTGCATAATATAAAGACAAATAATTTTCCTACTTTAAATTCAGCTTAACAGAGCCAGCCAGATATCTCAGGAGATTAAAGGGCCTGCTTATGCAGCTCAGAGCCGGGGTTCAATCCCAGGTGTGCCTTGCTGGCCCCGCCCCCGGAGCATACAGAGATGGGAAATGAAATTGGGTGTGGTAGCATACACTTGTAATCCTAGTGCTGAAAGCAGATCACTACCAGTCCAATCTGTGTATAAAACCCTGTAGACCCTTAAGTACATTCATTCATTCATACATACATGCATGCATACATACATACATACATACATACATACGTTCAACTTAACAGTTTATTGTAATTCATTGTGACTTTAAGTTGAAACCCTTAAAAATAGTTTTTAATAGGGGCCAGGGATATGGCTCAGTGAAATAAGCGTTTCCCTGGCAAGCACAAAGGTCTGAGTTCAATCCCTGGTTCCACCAAAAAACAAAAATAAATTAATAAATAAATAAAAATAGTTTTTAATATATCAGTACACTGTTCTTATGTCTGCATTTCTTCTTCCATGGATGTCTCTGCTCTAAATTAATGGTCAGCACTCCAGTCTAGCATTTGTTTCTATAGTTTTATTGAAATATAGCAATGACTGTTGATTTACATGTTGTACATGGCTGCCAGTGTCCGGTAATGGCAAAACTGAGTAGAGCAAAAACCCTAAAATAATCCACCCCAAATTTACTGATGCCTACACCAAGTAATAAGCTCTATAAGCTTTTTTGTTTGCTTAATTACCTGTGTAGAATACCTGGGAGCTTATGGTGTATACTCAGTAAAAATTCAATGTAGGAAAAAGTAAATTACTTTTATCATTTTAACTTCTTTCATATTAAGAAATACAGTATGTATCACTTGACATGTATAAAGAAGATGATGGGTTTCTTAATATTAATGTAGAACCTGAATTTATTTTAAAATTCATTTTGGGTATTTATAAAATTTTCCAACTGAGAGAAATTAATCTTTGGAGTGTATTAAATGACCCCTCCAGTGATACTCAAAGTCATATAAGCTGAACATAAACTTTAAAAACACCGTGACTGGGCATGGTGGCGCGTGCCTATAATCCCAGCTCATGGGAGGCTGTAAATAGGCAGATCACTACCAGTCCAATATAGTAGTGAGAACCTGAACCATCCTGTAGACCCTTCCCTAACATACAAAAAGAAAGACAAAACAAACAACAAAAAAAGCTGTATCTTCTACATTGTATTTGCTTCTGTTTTTCTTCTCTTGTTTTATATATATATATATAGCTTTTAAAAGAGATTTTAGTATAAAATAGGTTGAGGTTATCCTTCCTGACTGCTATTTTTTCAGTAGTCTGTATGAACATACTTACTATCTTATCTTCAGTATTAACAATTACAGGTATTTTTACTTAACTAAGAAAAGGATACAAAATACGTTCTTTTTTTCTCATTGCAAAAAAGAAATTAAATGAACAAGCTGCAGAACTCTTTGAATCTGGAGAAGATCGAGATGTAAACAATGGTTTGATTATCATGAATGAGTTTATTGTTCCATTTTTGCCCCTGTTACTGGCGGATGAAATGGAAGAGAAAGACATCCTTGCTGTAGAGGACATGAGGAATCGGTGGTGCTCCTACTTAGGACAAGAAATGGAATGTGAGTTTAAACATTTGCTAGTAGGTACCTGATGCGCTGGGATTATGACTAGAATAAAGTGCTGTGTATTTTGGGCATTCAATATTCTATAGTGTCTTATTCATATCATTATAGTTTCTTTTCCCCATACTTACAAATTAAGTAGTATATATTACTGTTGGCATTTGTAAATTATCTCTTGCCCCAGAAAAGCAATTATTTTACAGAGTATTTAGAAATAAAACATCAACTAGCCACTGCAGGCTAATAAATCACATTGCAGGTGACCACCTCATAATTTCTCTCTATTTTTAGCTGCATCTCCTTGTTTGTATTTGCAGCAAACCTCCAAGAAAAGCTGACAGATTTTCTGCCAAAATTGCTGGACTGTTCTACAGAGATTAAAGGTTTTAATGAGCCACCGAAGTTACCTTCATATTCCACTCATGAACTCTGTGAGCGATTTTCCCGAATCATGTTGTCACTCAGCCGAACTCCTGCTGATGGAAGATGAGCTGCATACACGTTCCCTAAACACTG
>PVKA01028110.1:0-29743 GCA_004027165.1 Ctenomys sociabilis
GAGCAGGGCTGAGGGGCCACTCTACCACGAGTCCACAAGAACAGTGAGCACTTGGGAAAACCAGCAGGGCGTGCTGAAAACAACACATTCTGAGAAATGATGACAGATTCATTTATTTGCAAGTTGGATCGAATTCACAAAAATGAATAAAAGAGACTGCTGAAAGAAAATGATCTGCAGAGAGGGCCCTTAGAAATGCGCACTCAGACTTTCCTTATCAAAGAGCTTTTACTCTTATAGGCTCAGCTTGAACATAAATTTAAAAATCTGAAGCACACCTATTGCATGTACTTGGCAACAGTTATTTAAACCTTCCATTCATGGGTCAAGAAATACATTTTTTTGCCCAGCAAGGTATAAATCAGATTTGTTTTGTATAACATGTTTGTGTCATAAACTAATCAGGCTCCTTTTAAAAAAAATAAAAAGGCTGAAGACTCATGCTAAGTGCTGCGCGTGCAGAGCCCCGATAACCTGGTGAGACACAGATGGGCCTCGGGTAGTGTCAGCAGTGCACACTGACCTGCAGTGCCTTCCAGATCCACAGAGATGGTGGGCTCTGAAAGCGGGACAAACCTGTATGTCAGGAAACCAAAATAATCTTGGGTAGAAAATATTTCCTGTGATTCAACAATAGGCCTTTGTAGGGAGACAGTAATTAAAGTCCTGATTGTCCTTTTCCCTTTCTATGTCAGTAACTTACTTAAGATGACTTGCTTTTCTGAAATTGCTCCCCCATTTACCTGCCTCACCGATCCCTAAACTTACAAGGATTGGGCTATTATGATTAAAGCTGCTATAATCCTTCTTATCCAGGCTTTCGCAGGGATGTGTCCTGTCCTGTTGGTTTTCATAAATACCTAGTAGTACAATGGCTAGAAAAGGCAAAAGCATACAGGCTAAGACCCCTTAAAACACTACTGAACTGCCATCCAGATTGGGTGTACCATTTCTTCTTTCCTACAAGGTTTTTTCCACTTCCTTACTACTGCTTACCACTGCCTTTGTACTCTGAGCCAGTCTAGTAAGCGTACATTGACAGTTCATGGGGGTTTTAACATTTTCATAATAACTATTTCTGTGGTGTGTAGTTTTATGTTTTTTTTTAGTTCATATGCATATATCATTTTAGTGGAAAGTTTATTAAAACATTTTGTAAAGCAAAATTTTAAAAATTGAGTTGTTTTCCTGTTAAAATGTCTTTGTTTATTCTAGATATGAATTCTTTAACAGATATTTGATTTGCAGATATTTCTTCTAGTTTCTTGCTTGTCCTTTATTTTATTTTAATTCATTTTTATTTTTATATTTAGTACAAGGTCTAGAGAGTCTCACTGTATAGAACAGACTCATAGTGATCCTCCTGTTTTCAGCCTCCCAAGCACTAGGATTACAAGTGTGTACCACCACGCCCAGTCTTAATCGCTGACCCAGGGGCAGGGCTGGTACAGCACGATGGGTATCAAACTCTGGTCCCTGTGCCTGCCTAAGCAGGTGCTTTAGTCCTCTGAGCTATCTGTCCAGCCCTGTGGCTTGTTCTTTTGTGCTCACAACTGTCTTTTGAGAAGCAGAAGCTTCAAATTCTGATAAAATCCAAATTATTATATTTTCCTCTTGTGGGTTACACTTTGGATTTCACATTACACATTTAATTGAGAGAAAGCTTCCTCTCAATTAAATCTCATCAGAACAGGGATTTCTAAGGGCAGTTGGTATGGGTTTCAAAAGGGCAATAGGTATCAAGCCAAACCTTTTGCCAATGCCAGTCCTATGGGTAACCCACTACTATCATGGACTACTGGACTATATGGGATTATTTTGCTGAATTCATACACGTACAATATTTAAATGACAATGGAATACCCTTCTCTGGCAAAACTAAACAAAAAAGAGGGATATAAATAGAAGAACATTTTATAGTGAAATACATACACACACACATATCTGTATATACAAAATAAGATAGACATACAGCTACTTTCTCTTAATTCATTGAGAAGAAAGATTTGTACGAATAGTGTTTGGAAAAGATATCATGTCTGCATCTTGCACTATGAATAACTACTACGAAGTCAACAATATGCAATGTATTAATTATTGTAACTGTCCTATTAGCCTGTTTTGAAACTGTCTCATTGCTATTTGTTTCTCAATAACACTAAAAAAATAAGAAAATAAAGTTGAACTAGGTTACAACCCTTAGATGTATAATACATGAAAATCTCAATAGTCTTCAATCTAGATTTGTTTTAAGGAATGGAGATTTTAGTCATTATATGGTTATTTCCAATGGCAGGCTCCTGGAAATACTAGGCTCTCATAGCCAAATCCCAGTGTTTGGCACACACCCCAGATAAACTGAGTCATAACTTCTTAGGATAGGACATAGACAGTGGCATATCAAACTTTTCCAGATGATTCATTGAAAATCACTGAGTTGAGACAAAGGAACATTCTAGAGTCACCTCAGCAAGTGGTGAAATAGAAGCCTTGGCTCTTGTAAAGAAACACCAATTTGACAATTATACCCTGACCAAAACACTTAATAGAAGAGGTTTATAATTCGATTTAGAGGTGACTGGACTCAAAAAGAGGAGCTGCAATCAACAGACAAGATTGAAAACTCCACTGTGCTCGAAATAACCCCTCTGTTGTGGTTGATACCCATGTCAACTTGGAGAAGCTTAACTAAGTGACCGAGTGGTTCTAGTCTTGGGCTGAGAAGGACCTGCCTCTAGTGCTCTAGGATGTTGTTCACTGTGTCAACTTGAGAAGTTTAGAAGGTTGGCTAAGGGGTTGAGCAGGGACACAGGGTGCTGGCTTTGTAACATCCTCAGCTTTTGGCAGAGGAGGCAGGAGGCGGCCTGGCTGTGGGTGGAGAGCTGAAGGGAGGGAAAGAGGCTTGCTCTCCTGCAGCCGCCCTTGCTGCTTTGCTGTCTTCTGCCACCTTGAGCCGTTGTGCCTCCTCATGCTGCCCTGCCTGGAGCCAGCTGCGTACAGACAGAAATCTCCATGTACTGAGATAAATAAATATTTCCTTCTTTGATTTTGGGTGTCAGGTAAAAAGTAACCAAGACACCCTCACAACATCAGCACAGAGCAGACAGAGAGGTCACCCCACTCTGTGTGGGCAATAGTGCACCAGCCACCATCACTGCTGTTCTCTCAGTGCTCATCCAAGGTTCTGTGTCCCATCTCACCCCTCCTGGGATTCTCATAGATCTGCTTATTTCAGATGCCCAGGGAAAGGTAAAATCAAAGAAGGAGGGGCAGCTTGCTTGGCAGAGCCCATAGGGCTCTACTGGACAAAGAGAAAAGGCACCAATGAAGTCTCTCCAAAGGAGATGTGGTCCCCTACATCCACAGAAAGTGTCTGAGAAACACTGAGCATTTGTAGCAATTGAAGATGATCACTGAAGGAAACACACCCATAAAATTAGCAGAGATATGTGTGCAAACATGAAGGTGGAGCTACAGAGATCACAAGTGCAACACAACTACAGGGCAAAGAAGATCCTGGTAATTGGCCTTAGAGCAGAGGAGATCTATAATTAGCCAGGAAAAGAATTACATCATTGTCTTTTTTTTGTCCTCCTATGTAGTTCATGTTGGCCTTGAGCTCACTGTGTAGCCCAAACTGACTGAATTTGTGGCAGTCCCCCAATTTAGCCTTCCTATCATTGGCATAGGCGTGCACCACACTTGGCTTAACTACATAATTCTCTTAAAGAAGCTCAAAACATTACAAGACAACAAAAATGGCCAACTAAATAAAATTAGAAAACTTGAACATGTAGAATATAAAAATGCTACCAGAGATAGCACCCATAAAAAACCACCAAATGACAATTGAGGATCTGAAGAATGTAATAACTGAATTGAAAATTTTAATAGAGAGCTCTGTGAACAGACGATGAAGCAGAGAACAGTCTGCCAACTTGAAGACAAATAAGCTAAAATTATCCAGTGAGAAAGAAACAGTATGAGAGGCCAGGGAGATAGCTCAGTAGAATAAGTGCCTGCCTGGCCAGCGTAAGGTCCTGAGTTCAATTCCAGGTACCACAAAAAAATAAATAAAGAAGTAAAAATAAAATGAAATGAAAAAAAGAAATCTTAAGAGATTATTTATAGAGTAGAATAAAGCAAGCCAATATGCATTATATGAACTCCAGAAGAAGAAAAAAAAAAGACGAGGTTTATTTAATTAACTAATGGCTGAAATTCTGGGAAGGGACATGAACATTCAGATGTGCAGCCCCTCTACCTCCCACCCCCACCTGCTAATGTTCCAAGTAGTCCGAACCCAAAGAAATATGTACTGAGACATGCTGTAATGAAATTGCCAAAATCAAGGGCAACAGTAATTTTGAAATGAGCAAGAGGAAAGTAGCTTGTCATATATGAGGACATTCCCCACATACATTGTGCAGGACAGGAATGAGGGTCATGATACATGCCTGAAAGAAAGACAATTGCCAAGAATACTGTGCTAAAAAAACAGTTCTCCAAAATGAAGGAGATATAAGGACTTTCCAATACAGAAGCTGAAAGCATTGAGGCCCGCTCTACAAGGGATGCAAGAGGGAGCTCTTCAAGTTGAGACACATGGACAGTAAGTACCAGTACAAAATGTAAGAAAGGCAATTCACTGGTAGTGAGTGTGTATACATGTGTGTGTGTGTGTGTATGTGTGTGCATGTGTGTGTATGTGTGTAACTTTTTCATGGTGGTATATAACTCACTTTTGATTTTAGTGCTAAAAACAAAAGGACAAGAATAACCAGAAATTCAAAATTTGTTAATGAACATGCATATAAAAAGATACAAGTTGTACCATCAATAACATAAATTGTGAGTATGAGGGACAGTAAGATTGCAGAGCTTCCTTATAGGATTGGAGCTAAATTGTCAGTGGTTTAAGAAGGACTGTTACAGTTGTACAGGTGTTTATGCAAGCCTTAGTTATGATATGCAGAAAATGTAATAAATGTTAAAAAGAGAAAAAAGAAGAACATGCCACAACATACAACTACAAAAATATCAAGGAAATACAAGAAAGACAGGAAGAGAGAAAAAGAAATGGAAGACATTAATGAAATAATGAACAAATGCCAACAGTGAGTTTGGTATCAGTCATTACTTTAAGCATAGAGATGAAACTACCAAGCAAAACAGCATAGATTAGAATACAAAGAGCACCTGGCTCTACCAATACAGGAGTCTATTAGAATCCGTATGGTTGGGCGGGCCAGACAGCTCAGCAGATTAAAGCACCTGCTTAGGCAGGAGCAGACATGGCGCGTTACGCCGGCCCCACCCCCAGGAAGCACTGAGACAGTGAATGAAACTGGGCGTGATGGCATGCACCTGTAGCCCCGGTGCTTGGGGGCTGAAAACAGGAGGATCACTGAGTGCCTTCTGTGTAGTGAGCGCCTGTAGAACCTGTACTAAATACATTTTTAAAAGAAGAAATAGAACTATGAGATACTACACTCAATTATTATGTTAATTGAATGCCTCTTTTTGAGAAATGTACATTTAGGTCTATTGCTTATTTTTAAATTGAGTTATTGGAATAAATTGGAGTTTTAGAGTTCCTTATGTATTCCTGATATTATTTTCTTGTTAGAAGAATGGTTTGAGTATTTTTCACTTTGTGTGGGTTGTCTCTTCCCTGTTGACTGTTTTCTTTATTGAGTTGTGCTTGATATAATCCTGTGAACCTACTTTTAAATTTTTTTCTTGTGCTTTTGAAGGATACTGCTAAAAACATTTTTCATAGCTTGACCAGTCACCTGTGTGTACGAAGACTAGTTTTCTAGGACACCCTAGCATGGAGAGGGATTTCTGGCTTGGGGGTACACACTGCTCAACCTTGGAAGGAAGTTCTAGGCAATTAGCCAAATGCTTGAACAAATTTATTCTACCCAAACCAAGGTATATAAATATTTACTTCAGCATGTGACATGATCAGACTTCTTTCAACAATCTATTGAATGTAAAATAAATTGCTGTATTTTCCCCTGATTGCCAATAAAGTTAAGCACTTTTTAAATCCCTGGACATGCCTTTCTGTGAGATACAGGTTTGTGTCTATTTTTCTATTCATATTATTTTATTTTTATTATTAAATTTTGTTTTTCTTTATGGATCATGTCCTCTAATTCTTTGTTAAGAAATATGTGTACTAAGAATACCTTCTCTTAGTGTATAGTTATTTCTTTCTCTGTGATGTCTCTTGATTCACAAATGTCTTTCATTTTAATGTAGTTAATTCATCTTTTAAGACTGGTGACTTTGTATAATACTCAAAAAAACTTTCCTTTATGAAATTTCACCACAATGCCTTCCTAGTTTTCAATAAAATGTTGTTTTTCACATTAATTTTGTTCTACATCAAATTATTACCATTTGCCCCTTTACTGGTGACTGCTATAGCACCATGCACTGGCAAGCCCTTCCTTAAAATGTAGCGTGTGCATCTGTCACAGACCCTGCCAGATGTCAGTGTTTAATACATATTTGGTCTGTTTTATCTCTGTGTTTCCGTTGATAAGTGTGTCTCCTACTTTAGAGTTTGTTATCGTTTTGTAGAGCTTTCTAACTCAGTAATTTATTTGTTTCAGAATATTTTGGCTACTCACCACCCTTTGATTTTTCACCTAAGTATGATGAATTTGTTAACTTCTACTTGACTGCAGCCTGAATGTTGCTATGATTAAAATTGTTGCAGTTTTAGCTCTTCTTGTCTCCAAATTGGTTTTTCTATCCAGCTACTTCTTTTAGGTTTCTTCAGTGTAATTTTTCTACTTCTCTGTATTCATGCTCAAGCAGTTTCAGTAGACTTATTCTCAAGTATCATCTGATTTTTATTGTTATGGAATCTGTTTCCTTTTAAGTTTATAATTTCTGTCAATAATATGTAGAAAGATAACGGACTTTTGACATATTGATCTTATAGCTAACTCTCTTTCTAAAACCAAAAACTTGTAGTCACTGTTCTTCAAATTATTTGGGATTTTGAAAATTCCAAATGAAATCATTTGAAAATCATGATAATTCCTGAATTTTTCTTCATAATTGTTAGGTATTCATTTACATATGTAATCATATATATTTATTTCCATTGTTTAAAGTTGAGTCTGACTATGCCTGCCAAGACAATACTTTATGCAGAAGAAGAAGAAGGAGGAAGAGGAGGAGGAGGAGGAGGAGGAGGAGAAGAAGGAGAAGGAGAAGGAGAAGGATGAGGAGGAGGAGGAGGAGGAGAAGAAGGAGGAGAAGGAGAAGGAGGAGGACGAGGAGGAGGAGGAGGAGGAGGAGGAGAAGAAGAAATATAGAATAGACTTGTCTTGACATTAAAGATGATTCCCTCAGTGCTTCCTGGTACTGCATGATGCCTTTTCTTAAAGCAAGCAAGGGACCACGTGCTGGGCCCTAAGGACTCATCATCTGCTCATCTTGGTTTCTTGATCAGAATCTCATTTCTCACTGTCAGTTGATTCTCTAAAGTTAGTGATATTTACCTCTCTCTCTCTCTCTCTCTCTCTCTCTCTCTCTCTCTGTGTGTGTGTGTGTGTGTGTGTGTGTGTGTGTGTTGCTGGCAATTGAACCCAGGGCCTTGCTCATGCTGAGTACCTGCAGTCCCAATGAGTTACACCCTCAGCCACCTAAAGCTATTGGTTTCCTGCAGTTCTTTACTCTTTTGTTTGCTTTAGCCCAAATTAATTTTTGTTGCTTACCCTGAGAACTTTAACAAGTGTAAGGGCAGTGTTTCTGGGGGATGACAGGGCACTGCCTCTTGTTTTGTTCCACCTAACCCTGAAACATCTCCTCAGTGGGGAGTCTGTACTGCCTTCACTTGGCAGATGGGAACAGTGGGCTTCAAGCATTCAGGTCGCTTGCTCAGTGCAGCCCCCAGCACACGACAGAGCCAGAACTCAAGGAGGCTCTGCCTGCTTCTTGACCTGACTCTCCTTCCCTCTTCCATGTACTCAAGAGGTTATTTCAAAGCTTTCCCAGCTCTCCTGCTTCCCAGCTCTACTCCTCTGTGAGCTGAATCTGTATAGATTGGCAAGTAGAATGAAGGGACACCTAAGCTATTGAGCACTCAGATGCATAGCTTCGTAAATTTTAACTGGATAAAGTACTTCTTCCTGTTTTTCAGCTGATGTATATCATGAGGTGAAGTTTTGGAGCCTGGCTTTCCCCTAGTCACCCGCTGGCTCTGCCGATTGGCCACACGTGCCTTGGCAGCTTCGTTGCCCACCACACAGAGGGGCTGTGACCTACGGCACTTCATCATCTCCCTGGCCTAACAGAGAGGTTCTTTGAGGCCACGGGCCACTTCTCTTCCTGCAGTGTTATTTAAGTGTGTGTGCTCAGGCTCACTAGGTCTCTTCTAGTGACCACGGCTACGTGCGTTGGAGCGGCTGCCCTTACAGTCAGCATTGCTTCATAATGTGTGCATGCAGGCCTCGTAATACATGTGACAGCTGACTCACTGGAATCACCCAATTAATTTTTTGTAGTCTTGTATAAATAGAATAAAGTAGCTATAGAAATGAAAGATGTTTGCAAGTTAAATTTCACTCCACTGAACTCACAGAATCAGAGCGAGCTGTATTTCATTCAAGGTGATTTTACAGAAAGTTGTTTTAAAGGCAAAATGTTCTGAAAAGATTGGATTTATTTCTGCCTCCATTTTTCTTAATTACTTTCACGAAAGGCCTACTGATTTTTGAGTCTATTAACCTGCGGTAGGAAAACTGTACTCCTTTGTTGACACAGAAAGTTTACTTTCCCAATAGCATGCATGTGTGCTTATAACTCTTAACTTCATCTTAAATATGTTTGGTTTCAAATCACCAGCGCCATAGGAGGTTTCTTACCTTCTCCCTCCGGCAGCACTTGGGTGCTATGAGTGGCACCTGGGAGCCCAAGGCAACGCAGCCACAAGGACTTGTGACGCCAAGTGAGCCTGGCACACAGGACTCCCAGCCTCATCTCCTTCCAGGGATGATGTCAGCTGTGCCACAGCAGGTCACACTGTCAGGGGAGAAGAATGGCTTGGCTTTCACAAATGGGGTCAGGCGTGCCAGTCAAACCGAACTCTTCCCTGTAAGGAGTCCTGCTGAGTTTGTAAGTAAGTGCATGAATATAAGTATGCATGTCTCTAAAACAGTTTCACTTATACTGTTTAATTTGAAGGGGGGCTTAAAAACAAATTAGAACAACTGACAACATTCAGCATCCTTTTCTGATAAAGATATTCAACAAACTGGGAACAGAAGAGAGTTCATCAGCTTTGTGAAACTTGTTACATAAAATGTTAAGGCTGGGCATGGTGGTACAGCCTATAATCCCAGCACTCAGGAGGCTGAGTGAGGAGGAGCCCTGTGAAATTGAGGTCAGCCTAGGATACATAGTTCAAGGCCAGTCCGAATTATATAACAACTCCACCCCTCCCCCTGAAAAAGCAAAACAAAACAAAATCTCATCCTAACCTCAGGCATATTCTGAAATCTGATCTTCAACAAAATATACACTGGAGAAAAACCAGCCTCTTCAACAAATGGTGCTAGGGAAACTGGCTATATCCACACAAAAGGTTGAGGCTAGATCTCTGTCTTTCACCATGAACTAAAGTAAAATCAAACTGGGTAAAAGACCTAGATATTAAGACAGAAACAAGCTGCTAGCAGTAAAGCTCTAGAAGACAAACATAGGCAAAAACTTCTGAAGGTAATTTTAATTGCATGAGACATAACATAAAGAATCAACAAAAATGTGATGCTATCATATTAAAAAGTTTCTGTACAATGAAGAAATTAACCAGCAGAATGAAGATACAACCTTCAAAATGGGAGGAAATTGCTAGCTACTCCTTGGGTAGAGGGCTAATATTAGAATATACAAAGAACTCAAACAATATACCTCTTTTAAAAAAACCTAATAAAAAATGAGCAATCCGAATGAATAGACACTTTCTAGAACAAGAACTACAGTACGTACCTGAAAACTATTCATCATCTTTAACAGACTATAGAAATGATCCCTGAAAGTATAGTCTTGTATTCACCACCTTTAAATCAAATAAAACAATGCTGAGATTACATGTTGCTCTAGAAAGTATGGCCACTATCAAGGCATCAATAAACACCAAATTCTGGAAAACTGCAAATGGCAAACCCTTAAACATTGCTGGTAGAAGTGTAAATTAATACAAACATCATATGTAAAATAGCTACATCTTGGAAGTGGCCTATATGTCCATCGATGTGGTAAGTCCCCAACTTACTAACAATAGAGTTGCAAACTTTCCAGATATGAAGGGACTCACATCATAAATGTGCATAGATACGAACACATTCTGGAATTAGCTCCCACGTCTCTGGCACATGGTCACCCTTGTGCTGCTGTGTGCACAGAGTATGGTGCTCAGTCAGAGCCCGGGAGGTCTGGAAGCACAGGAGAAGTGGTGTGAGGTGCAATGTGAGGACCTGCTAGGAATGCAAAGCAGCAGCCATGGAAATAACAGTTAGAGTACTTGAGAGATTGGCCCAGACAAAAGGATGGTAGATGTCACTCATTCTTATACCACGAATCCCTGCACCATTGCCATGATTCTAAAGTACAAATCATGTGAAGATTTTTTATGTTTTACATTGTCTATTGGTGTAAAAGGCTCCTTTTTTCTGACTCATCAACAGACCCCACTTACAAACATCCTCCCAGAACAGAGCTTGTTTGTAAGTTGTGGACTTCTTCTACATGAATAAGGTCCCAACTAACAGGCAGAAAATGAAAAAGGAAGAGAAAGAAAACAGTTACTGCAATCCAGCATGAACAAGGCGTCAAAAAGTGTACCTAGTTTTTGCATAATCATTTTAGGTGTTTCATGTTTTTTTTGGCCTGGTAGTCTAGCTGTTCATCAGTATGTATGATAATTAACCTGATAAATACTCATGAAATAGATAAATCTGATGCTGGTCAAAAAATATTTTTAAAGGGGTGGAGGGGAAGGGGAAAAAAATAGGATCTTATGTACATGTACTAATTTCCCAGAATGAATGTAATAATCAAACATGTACAAATAAAATTTTTTTTTAATGCCAGAAGTACACATGCAGCCTACTTTGTGGTCCTGTGGTAGGCAAGCTTGGGAATCACTCTTTACTAGTAAGAGCAGAGATGAGGCCAGCAGGGTTATAAGCAGAAGGAGGTGAGGTGACATACCCCAGCATCCTTCTAAGCTGTCACGTTCTCTGTTCTGTAGTGACCTGGACTGACTGCTACTGCCTGCCTGTCACTCAGGGAACTTTCAGTGCAGTTCACCACATCCTCAAACAAAATGATGCGGAAACCTCAGGATAGAAAACTAAGCAGCCTATTTTGGATCCTTTGATCACAGATTCATACCACAATTTTCGAAATGATTGGAGGGAAAATACCAGAAACAGATCCATAAATGTCCCAGAAGACTTACTATAAACACAGAGCACCACACTGTGTCACAACAGATGACTGAAAATTGGAGGTATCGAGTGTGGAAAACCCTGAGACTCCAGATGTCTTCCATCTAAGGAGGGCTGTGTAAGGCTGAAAAGTGACTCGGGCACCTATGGGGGACATGTGTGAGTCACCGCTGAAAACTGAGGATGCACAGGTGGCTGAGTCTGGATCCAGCCCGCACCTGTCTCTGTAATGACCTTGCTGAGCTGGGCTGCCTTTCAGCGGGGCTTTCTGGCTGGCCGCCACGCACTGCTGTGACTTCTAGAGGCTCCCTAAGCCCTCTGGAAAGGGAAATCCTAGACTCCTGTGCTAAAGTAAATGTGTGAGGGTAGCAGACTGGGCTAGGATAGAACAAAGAAATCCTTCTAGTCCCTTTGAAGTGAATATGTTTTGTCATTTGTTTTTATTAAAGCAAATTCGTGGTTGATTTAAATTTGGCACAGAAATTTAAAATTTAAAAAACCCCACTATGTGTGAGGAAATATGCAAATATGAGGCATAAACAATATACAAAAATGAGTGCTCACCCTGCATATCAGGAATGTATATTTAAGGGAGAGACTTTTGTACACAAAGTACAAAAGGGTCAGAGAGTGTGTCACCAAATTGACACACATGAATGTTACATCAGCACAGGAGAAACGTGGCTTCAGTGGCATGACTCTGGCTAGCTTCCTGAGCAAATGGCAGTGGATTAGGCAAATGAAGTTTGATAGCAGTATAAGAAATGGGCTAGAAGGAGGAGGTTGGGCAGAGGTACATGCGTGAGGAAGCTCATGGCAATTTATAGTCTCCAGTAGTGCGGGATCAGCCAGTGATCAGGTCCCGCTGGGAGCACATGCACAAGGCTCACAGAAAGCGGGGACAAGTGCTGCTGTGGGAAGGAAATAAGGGCTTCGGGGTAGGCTGGGACCATCACTGAAGAGTCAGCCATGGTGCTGAGGAGTTCTTTTCAGAAAATGGTGCACGAATGGGGCCTGGGAGAGCAAGGTGGTTGTGACTATTCTGGTGGCCATGTGGGCCACAGATTATGGAGAAAAGGTGAGGTAGTTGACTATCAAAGTGCAAGCGCTGAGTGATGCAGTGTGAAGGCAGAAGGCGGAGTGAGTGCTTTTCGGACAGATAGTACGTGTAATCTCCGATTGGTTATTTAAGGGTAGGGAAGACAGAAGTTGAAGAGGTCACCCCTACACCTTCAGTGGGTAACGGAGGGGTAGCAGTGCTGCTAACGGAGGGGAAGGCCAGAGCAGGAGACAGCTACTTAGAGACTAAGGTCTTCAGTTATGTGTGCAAGAGAGGCTCCTATAAAGAGAAAACGGGGATGAAGTTGGACGTTAGTCTGACCTGAGCCTCACAAGACCCAGGTCTTTCCCTAAAATTCCTAAGTCCTAAAGTAAGGACACAAATGGAGGGACCACGTGCCCTATGTTAAACATTCAAAATGCATACGCCAAAGCACAGACTTAAATACCATATGGTCTGGCTCCTACCGACCTTAATGGGCAGGTGTGAGGCACAGCCTTGTGCTAAGCCCTCCGTTGTGGCCACAACAGAGGACCCGTCCCAGCCGTGTGCAGCTCAGAGGCTCGGCCTGCAAGCTCAAGCCACACCGATGCCCTCCTACCCACTCTGTCCCCTCCAGCCAGCCACTCCAGGGCACCTCTGGACCTTGGGGTTCGCTGCCAACATTAGGAGAGTAGTCTTAAGTTCAGGAAGCCACTCAGGCCACAGCGACAGACTCAGCAAGAGTTGACTCAAGAATTCTTAGGCCCCGAGTTCCCATGACCTAGCGGGGCCAGCAGATGCCAGGTGGCCATGCACTAAAGCTGCCCTCCACGTGGAGAGGACAAGCACTTAAAATGTGGCATCCGGAAGAGCGCTCCTGCTGCCCTGGCCCAAAGCATGCCCGAGAGCACCTCTCACATGCACGCACCAGAGTAGAAGATCTGAGAGCCGGACCCATTCATAACAGTGAACACGGAGGACAGGGAGAAAACGCCCACCGAAGCAGCGCACCCCATGACTCTGAGGTGGAGCCTGCAGGCAGGGCACAGGCAGCCGGCTGGTGACCCCCGCACAGCTAGAGGGAGCTCACGGAAGATCAGGGGCTGTTTCTAGTTACCAAAAGAAGACCAGAGGGTCTGTTTTTTCGCTAACACGTGGTAGTGAAAGCGCCTCACACGTGGATCACCGGGCTTGGACAAGGAAGGTTGTCCTGGAGAGCAGGGCTTAGCCAGCTGATGAAGCCTAACACTGTAAGCATGGTGAGCGTAAAAATACAAACAAGGGCAGAAAATTCGTATGGCTACACCGACTACCGCATATGTTACATTTAGTAAGGAATTTCCGAGAAGTACGTGCTCACAGAGTCTCAGTCCACGGCCAGAGTGCGTTTCCTGAGTGCTCTCTGCCTCTTGAACTAGAAAGGTCTGTTCTACCCGGCTCAGGGAAGTGGAGGAGTGTGGCGCACACGCTGGCCTGCAGCAGCCCTAGAAGGTTCTAGAGGACAAGAACCAGAGGCGTGAGCACAGGGCCCCCACAGGGCCCACAGGAAGTGTTGAGGACTTTGGGGCTAGGCAAATGAAAGAGGCCAGTGGGGCCGGTCGGAGTCCGGAGCTGGCGGTTGGCCTGTCTGCCCCTGGATTGTCTGTGGCACAGCGAGAGTCATTCACCTTCCAGAGCCTTCCCTCGCCGTGTACCCGGTTGAGCTGTGGCCTCTGCTCCCTGCAGTCCTGGAAGCCAGTTGTTCAAGCAGCTTGTGTGTTTGGGGGGGGGGGGTAAATATCTCAGCCAGGAGGCAGGTGAGAGCCCGGATGCCGCTGCGCTTTCCTTCCCTCTCCTCCCATTTCTCACCATCTTTCAAAAGGCTCTTAAGTGTCTCTGGGCTCTGTGGTCGGAACACATTTGTGCTAGATAATCTCTGAGATCCATTCCAAGTCTGGAGTCCCGGGCCCTGCGGGCGCAGCTGCACTGGTGTGGGCCTCTGAGAGGCGGCCGTGTGTTTGCATTAGTGGGCAGGAGGGAGGAAGATGTTTAAGACAGGAAGAGGAGCGTAAGAAAAGGAATGGCAGCGGTGCTGGTTTCCTTGGCAGAGGATGTGCGAGATAATAAGGCCGCTTTTCTGACTGAACTGTGGGGATTGTAAGGTGGATCTGTGGGAAATAAAAGTTGAGCGCTGGGCGCTTGCATTTCACACGAGGCAAGTATTATTACTGGAGACGTTGGGTATCTTCAAACTCAAATAATTCAAAACAAATTCTTCCAAAGGGGGAATGCACTTATGGAACTTTCACATTTACAATTATGTTCCCATGTATTTGCTTTAAAGTTGCTTTATGCATTTTCCTCCCGATTTTGCTGAGGGCACTTTCCGACGGGAGTGTTGGTGGCTGGCCTCCTTCCCAGCACGCTGTCACCTTGTCTACCTACTTCAAAACTAGCTCAGTTTCTGTCTTAACACCAGCTTTGGCAGTTCCCTTTAATGACTTTACATTGTACTGCAGAAGATTATGAAAAATCAGAGTTGAAACGATAATAGCGGTGGTTGCTTAGATTATAAAACTAAAAGCCATTTTCTGAAATGCCATGCAAAAAGTCGTCAAGAGGGATTCTTAGAATACCCACAAGGGGGGCTTGTGCTTCATTTCATTGGTGTCCTAGGGGTTGCTGATAGCATAAACATAGCTTGCAATGCATTCGGCTTCCAAATTATACTACTTTGCAAGAATTAAATTGGATTTCTCTTCCATTCCAATTAGGCACAAACTTCTCTTTAATCCCACAGCTTCAAGCTATGCATATAAGAATCCTACTCTTATGCATCATGAGGTGAGGGCAGAGAGAGAATCTTGTTTACCTCTGTAACCCCTGAGGCGTCTTAGCTGTGCGCTGCTCAATAAATACAGTGTTTCTAAATGGAATCGAATTGTTCCTTGGATGGCTCAGGCGGGGAGAAGGGAAGGCGAGAGTGTGGAATTTCATAATTTAGGAGCTGGGGAGTTGGTTGCATACTAAGCATAAAGCAAGCATTCAGGAAAGGCACACTGACTTTGGGCCCAGGTACTGGTTTTCTAACCACACCAACCTCACTCGTGGCTGTACCCTAAAACTCTAAAGGCTCAAACACACAGTGACTTGTAGCTGAGCAGGGTTCCAGTCTGACACTCAGGAGCAGAGTAAAGCTAGGTCACAGTGTGGCCAGGATGACAGGCTGGGAAAGATATGCAGAGTCTAGGACTGACATGGCCAGGAAGAAGGGTGAAGTAAGGCAGAACACATGCTGTGGGGCTGGACACTGAGGCCCACAGGCTGCACCCAGAGTGCAAGGGAGGAGTGCAAGGGTCAGCTGAGCATCAGGACAACTCAGAGCACAGAGTGCGTGGCCATCGCTGACTCGGTGGCCAGATATCAGTCTTGCTTTGGTCTGCTGAATAGTGTTAAGCACGCGAGTCATGGTGAAATAGAGGCTTAAATCAAAGGAAGTCATGAAAGAGCTCTGTACATTCAACCTAAGTAGCTAGGGTACCTCTGGGAAGGACTTTTCCCTCTCTGCCTTCATGGACCAGGGAGTAACATCAGGGCTTTGTGTTTGTCAGTTTCTAATGTGACAATCAGATATGACCTATTAGAAGTGATTAAATACTTTCTTAAGACAGGGTCTTGCTATGTACTGTAGGCTGACCTTGAACTCACTGCATCCCCAGCATAGTCTCTCCCAGTGATACTACCTAGTGCTGGGACTACAGGTGTGCACCACCTAAATTTCAATCAATTACTATATGCCTATTGTTGGAACAACCAGGAAATGGGGTCTGTCAAATAATAATGGCAGCAGAAAATATATAAAGGCAACCATAATCCTATAAAATGTGATATTAAAAATGTCTTAAGATCAAATTTTGGGCACAGTGACCCCAGGAATCGGGCCAGAGTCACGATTCAGAGAGGATCTATTGGGGTCACAGGCTGTGACCTCCTTATGCGCTAGCAGACTGTTTTGTTTGGCAAAAATATGCATATTTGATGAGCAGCAGTAGAAAGGGGAAAGATGTCTGGCCTTTGGCCTGGCCAGTATAACACATGTGACTGGAGTTTACTTCCCAGTCAGAGTTATCCGCCCAGGCCCAACTGTCCAGGGGTCAGTTCAGTGGGAGCTGGCATTAAGCTTCTAAGCTGGACTTGCAGGATATTTGGGTGAATCAGAGGCAGAAAGTGGAGGGTGAGGAAGGAAACTCACCTTTAGAGCTCCAAGAGGCAGGGACACGGCAGCACTTGTAGGCCCCAGGAAGCAGGCCAGTCACCCTCAGGAAGAGGGGACACACAACACTCGACTTCAGTTATTGGATAATCTACTATGTTGTGTTTTCTCCACTTCCCACCGAAGTAAAGAACTTGCTCTGATTGTTCTCACCCCATGCACTCTTCAGTGCCACCTTTCCATGCAGCGCAGTGCTGATCAAACTCAGCCTCCTGCTGGTGTCCCGGGGGTAGGGGCAGGACGGCACTGTCAGGCACGGAATACTTATGGATTGTCTTTTTCTTTCCAATCCTCTGCAGAGAGGATTGAGTGAGATGTATGAATGGCAACTGCTATTTGTACTACTTTAAAAATCGAGGTGTAATTTACATACCATAAAACTGACCATTTTCACATGCCCATTTCATCAGTTTCTAGCATAGTTACAGGAGTGTATAACCATCAGCACTGTCTCACTCCAGAACATTTTCTTTATCCCAGCATGAGGCCCTGTACTACTAGTGACCATGACTTGTTAGGCCCTGTCTCGATCTCCTCACAATGTCTGCAGGGGTGTCCTCTAGGTAGCGCAAGTAAAGTCAGTAACTCCTCATGTGGTCTTCTGGGTCTACTCTTAGGATGATCTCTGCATAGTTGGCTATGCTCCCGGGTGCCGAGGCATGGGTGGATTGTGTTCTACTGTGTACCTCACAGTGTTCGTCAGTTCCTCCTTGCAGGGTGCGGGCAATACCTTCAGCTTTTGGGTCTGAGGAGGGCCCATTTGAGGATTTGTAGGCAAGTGGTATGCTTGGCTGTGTGTTTTCATCCTCATGGTGTGTCCCCAAGAGGAGACTGGCTGATCAGATGGAAGCTTTATGTTTAACGTTTTATGAACCTGCTGAGCTATTCTCCAAAGACACATTCACACTTGCATTCCCACCAGCCAGGAATGGAAACTGGGTTTTCCCCCATCCTCTTCAGAATTTTCTGTGGCTTTTGCTTTTTTATTATAGTCCCCCTAGCAGGTAAAAAGTGGCGTCATTTGGGGGTTTTAATTTGAATCTTTTTATAGATTAAAGATGGTGAGCATCTTTGCATGTGCTTGCTGGCCATTTCTATTTTTCCTTGGAGAAATGTCTATTCCACCATTTTTGAATGGGGATCTTTGAGTTTTTGATGCATTATAAACTTACTTCATATACTTTGATATTAAATTTTTCTAGATGACCTAAAATGTGCTCAGGGCTTGTGCAGATACTGCCAGCTCACCGGGTGAGTTCTCAAGGTGGGAGAGTCTTGTGGCCTCTAACAGAAGGACAGGACAGCCTTCCCCACACCTCACTTAACCCAATACAGAGAGAGCTCCTGTCTCTCCTATTATTAGTTGCCTTGTCCCCATCACAAGTATGAGGAACACTTGGAATCTACCAAATTGAACTAAGACTGAGGAGTCCATTTATCCCTAGGACCTTTGAAGACATAAGTTAGAGACAGGAGAGAAAGAGAAAATATGGGAGAAGGATCAAGAGAAGGGAGGGAAGGAGCCACAACAATACATACCACTTACTTGGACTTACTTAGGGTCTGGCTTTAACCTTTCTTGGACATCGACAGTATGATCTGTTCGCTACTTCACTCACAAGGCGCCTTTCCCACACACTTACATGTACAACGCGATGAGTTGTCTGAATGAATCTTTTTTTTTTCCATAGAGAGAAATGAAAGCTGTAATCACTTACACTTCTCATGGGGAAGAACCATCCAGAGGCTGCAGGGAGGCTGCCTTTTGACACCATTTTCTTATTTTGGATTAATAAGGGGACCATGGATAGTCAAAGAAAGACGATGGTTATACCTGTGTTGAAACTGGCTGAGTGGAGGAATTGAATTTTCAAAGACAATTTTATTTGAAGTATAGTTGGTAACAAAGCACAAAGATTAGGGGAAATGACACTCATTGAATAATTGCATACATGCCTAAATTGCCTGTCCTACAAAAGGGTCTCTGTATATTCTGGCATAAGTTGTGCCCTTACATGCTCAAATTGTATCATCTCAATCCAGTAAGTAACACAGGCAAGCCAGTAGCTTCGAGAAGCTAGTCTCTTGCAGAAAATGCAACTTTTACTTGACTCAATCCTATAATTTTTAGAACAAAACTATAAGGAGATCCATAACAGATAATCACAAATGATGCAAAATACTGTTAAAATGCTACTTTATGTAAGTGGCAATATTGAGAACATTTTAAAGAACACCGTGTCCATTCAGAACTCTTGTTCAGCTTCTGCAGTGCTGGGATTACAGTGTGTACTATCAAGGTCTTCCTTATTTAGAGATAATGATCAAACTATGTATCTTTTTTTTTTTTTTTTTTTTAAATGAAGATGTTGTAGTGTCACCTTAGGATCAACATGGTTCCCTGACAGGGATTCTATCTGCTCATGTATAACAGCCAAGAGTGTTTGTCCAAAATGAACAAATGAATAGCTAGGTTTCTTTTCAATGAACTTTGGCACTTGACAAAACTCACAGGGAAGACACATGGTTGAATCAAATGGCCCATATCAGAGCTTGAAATGTCTTTGGGTTGTTCTCCACCTGCCTAGAGGCCCCTGAAGGGAAGCAGCTGCACCTCCCTGCACTGTGCTGCCCTGCGCTTTCTTGGCCCCCTCAGCCCATGAGTGATGTCTGCTTGTACAGCAGAATGACATTTGTTGTCTTCTGGATGGCCATGTGTCATTGCTGTCATGCCCTACCTGCAGGCCACCCTGACCTCAGGGAGCACAGGGAAAGCTGCTCTGTGCTTGTCTACATGGCCCAAGAATGGACGTGTGGGTGCAGACAGACCCTTCCATCCCCTAAAAGGGTTCCCAGAGATGAGCGTTCCACAGCAATTCACTGAACTTAAACTTACAACTCTGTTATAGACACAATAACGCTTTCTCTTGTTGGTTAGATTTTTTTCTTAGCATTACAGTACTTCATTATTGCCACAGGGGGAACTGTTGGCTTAATTTTGCTTTGGAGACACTGCTGAAATTATTAAGCTGATGATTTATGCTCTGTGTGATACAGCAATCTCTTGTGCTTAGAATGGTTACTATGTTTTGTTTACTGTTTATAACTACCAGTGGTTGTGCCACGAAAAATTCCTGCCAGCTTGCAGGGCTTATTTATCCCTGTGGATATGTAGAAACCACTGATTAATATAGAAAAAAATTTGAATGGTTTATATTTTTTAAAATTCCCATAAACCATGAATTAAGGCCCTGTGCCCGGGCACAGAGAGCAGCACCCTGTCTGTTCGGTGGGAAGGACAGTGGCTGTCAGAGCTGCTCTCACGGAGGCTCCTGGCTTTATCAGCACGGAAAGTCTGACTGAACCAGCACACTGCGTGACTCTGTTGCTGCTGGGCTGCGGACCAGGCGTTTCCCTAGGGTGCCACCCGTTTTTGCCATATTAGAACCTATCTGCTTACAGAAGTGTTGCTTGCGCTTAAAGGCTCTTCAGTCTGACAGCTGTAGGAGTCTCTGGTGGGGCCCTGAGGCTGGGCCTGGTGGAGGGGGCCAAGGCAGCCCTGTGCAGTTTGTTTCCCTGTGCTCTTTATACCCAAAGTCTTGCACCAGCTGGGTGAACTGTGAGGCAGGGGCCAGGCAGGACAAACCCAGTGTCTTAAATAGCATGGTGGTTCTTTTGCAGGGAGGAAGGCTGGCCACCATCTCCTCCCAAGAGAAGGAAAGAAATCACCATTGTTGTGTTGCATAGCTTCCCTGGACCCAGTTCTTTAACCTTAGGCACCACCTGACTGCATTTTGGTCACACCTGCCTGCTGGCTCCGAAGCCCCGTAGTCCAGGTGGCTTTCTTCAGATCCCAGAGTTGCTCTCTGTGGCTACACATCTGTGCTTCTCCCTGTTCAGCTGGTTGGGAGGATGTGGCACAGTCTAGCATCGAGTTCTGCCCCAAGTGGACCTCGAGTATCCCCGTACCCCACCAGACTGAGGCCCCAGCCACAGGCCCCAGCCATGCTCTCCAACAGGGCCAGGTGGAGGATGGGCCCCCTCAACTAAGGGTCTGGGGATGGCGCATGTGGGCACTCTAGCCCAAGACGAGGGGATGCACAAGTCACTTTCTCAGCAGGAAAGCCCGAGCCAGGCCCCCAAGACAGGAACCAAACTAGTCCCATGTTTTCACGTTATAACTTGAACATCTGTGTTCAGGTCTGGCCTCATATTCCCTTGATACCAGGCCTTCTATACCAAAACGCAGTCAAACTTTTAAAAGGAAGATACAGAGTGAAAACACCAAACCCAGGAGTAATAACATCTGTTTTACTCTTCCTTGTAACCATGGTTTCTTCCCACAGATGCAAACTTGGGTATAAGGATTATTTACAAGGCTTTAATGTGTGGGAGTATGGAAAACATATTATTCTAGTAGTGATTTCAATTGGAAATATTGCCTAATTTCATGGACGTTTTCATTCAGATGCATTTGTATTTACAGCTTAGGAACTCTTTCCCTTCTCATATAAGAAAAGGAAAATTTTAAGAAATTCTGAAGTAACATACCCTAAATTTTTAATAAATTCCATGTTGGAATTTTATCATAATGTTTAAGAAACTAAATCCTATAGAGCTTATCTTAAATTCCTTTCTGGTATTCTTCAAAACTCATAATGTAACTTAATTAGGAATCATTTTAAAATCACAGAAATTTGAAACCAGGATGATATGGGTTTGGAAATGTTACAAAATAGATGAAAGTATAATGCTTAATTAACATGACCAGCAAAGTATCTGTGAAACATAAAATTTTCTTGTATGAGACACTTCAGACTTTTGAAGGCAGGTAGAGAGAATTTATCAACTGAATGACTTTCAGGTTTTCAGTAAAAAAGAATGATAGCAGCTTGAAAATCAAAAGGGGCTTTATGGATACCAGAGACTAACAATTATCCCAACAGAAAATAAGTAATAAGGCCTGTGTCTATAGGCCTTAGTTCTTATGACATATTTTCTATCTACAGAATTATATGATTGGGGAACATCTTGAGCATTACCCAGGATCTAGCCCATATTCGAGCACCATGTCTCCACACAGCTGGGCAGCTCCTCTTGTCTCCTGAACATGCAGAGGATTTAAGGTAGAGCGCACCTTCCAAAGACAGCAGGAATATCTCAAGGACACAAATACAAACCTTCGTTTACTCAAGCAGAGAGGCAGGAGGAGTCCTTTAACTTCATTGCCTTTGAGGTTTTAAAACAAATAGGAAGCAGCAGAGCTATGACCTTACCCTGTTTTCATCTGATTGCTTTTTGTTAAAGTATAGTATACAAATAAAATCATATCGACTTTGTAATTCACTGAATCTGACAAGTCACTTGTGTAACCATTGCCAATACCATGACATAAAATGTCTCTGTCACATCCTACTCTTTCTGCATGGCTTTTGTCATCATGCTTTGAGCCTTGAGATCCCCGAAAACTCTGATCTCTTTCTATGATCTGATTTTATTATTTCTGCAATTTTATATAAGTGGAAAACATGGCATATCATTGGAAATTCTTTGGAGCTGAAGCCTTGAGTTTAGTACATTAATTTTGAGAGTCATGTAATAGTTATTCACTCCCATCACCAGCATTTAGTAGTAGTCAACTATGCGGATGTAAGAAAGTATATTTGTTTACTATATGATGGACATCTTATTGTTCCAGGTTTCAGGCTGTATTAACTTTTTATGAATGTTCAAACAGAAGTTTTTCACAGATGCAGGTTTTCGTTTCTTTTAAGTAGTAACTAGGAGTAGAAATATTGAAATATATCTTTCTTGGAGCCTTGTTGCAATTTTCTAAATGCACTAATGCTTTGTATTTGAAGGGACAATGCATGTAACTTTCAGTTATTTCATATTTTCTAGCTCTTAGAATCATCGGTCATTTAAGATTTTAGCTAAGGGCTGGCCTGATAGCTCAGTGGACTAAGGTGCCTGCTTAGGCTGGGCGCAGTGGCTGAGTTTCAATCCCCTGCATGCAGTGCCAGACCCACCCCCCAGGGCAGGCTGAGACAGTGATTGAGACTGGGCATGGTGGCACTTGGGAGGCTGAAAACAGGAAGGATCACTATGAGTCTGAGCTAAGTAGTGAGACCCTGAAGTCCCTGCAGATCCTGTAACAAGTATATTTAAAAAAAATTAGCTAAGATTCCAATTTTTTTTTTTTTTTTAATGTACGCACTCAGTTTCCCAAAACCATATGTTGGCAAAACCTTCATTTCTTCCTTTGTTTACTTGGCATTCTTGTCTAAGATTGAGTCTATGTATGAGTTTATTTCTGTTTCATTGACACATGGGTCTTTCTCTGAATATGTCCATTAGTTCTCACAGGGTTTGTTTTTTGTAAATGGATTCTGGGATCTCCATGTATCTGATCATGTCAAATATTCAAGAAAAACCACTTCTCTTTTTCCTTTCCAGTTCGGATACCTGTAGTTTTTCCAGCCTAATTGCTCAGGTTTCAGCATCGCGTTGAGCAGGGATGGCCTGGGTGGATGTCTTCGCCTTGTTCTTGTCCTTTGGAAAAGCTCCCACTAAAATGCATCCCATTGTGTATGAGGTTAGCTTTGAGGTTTTCATATATGCCACTTTTGTATGAACTTCCTTGTATCATAGTTGGTTACATCTTTAAGAGGTTTTAGATTATAATACTGTTAATGCATTTATTAAAATCATTATCTAATTTTTAGCCTTTGTTAGTTTGGTAGTGTTTCACAATGGTTTTCAGGTGTTAAACTTTCCTGGATTACAGGGAGGGATCTATTCTGGTCATTGTATAAGATCTTTTTAATATTATGGTGAATTCTATTTGCTAGTATGTTGTTGAGCATTTTTGCCTCTTTGCTCATAAACAGCTTGGCTTATAGTATTCTCTTATAGTATTTGTTTGGCTTGGAATCAAAATAATGCTGATAAGGCCGGGCGTGGTGGTGCATGCCTGTAATCCCAGCACTCGGGAGGCTGAGGCAGGAGGATTGTCGTGAGTTTGAGACCAGCCTGAGCTACAAAGTGAGCTTAAGGCCAGCCTGAACTGCATAGTGAGACCCTGTCTCAAAAAGACAAATAAAAAAATAATAATAATAATAATGCTGATAATCAATAAAATAATTTTAAAAATAGTGTTGCCTCTTCAGTTTGTTGGAAAAGTTGAAGAACTGATGCTAATTCTTCTTCAACAAGTTGTTAGAATTCTTTGGTGATTCATTCATCAGTATTCTGTAAGTCTATTATGGTTTCTTCATCTTTGTTTTTGTTCCCCCAACTGGACAATTTCAAGCAAATCTGCTGTGTTTTCTTTTTATTCTGCATGACTAAGTCTTTCAAATCCCACTAGTGAATTTTTCCATTATACTTTTTTGTTTTATCATGAAATTTATTTATCTTACTGTTAATATTATAACTTCCTTATTTATCATTTTCTTCTGTCAGTGAATGTGTCTGTTATTTTGAATTTTTTCATGTAATTCATACTTTTATTTCTTAGAGTCAGTGCCATATATAAATTGAATCAATTAGGGAATTAATTCCATACACTCCAAAATCAATTCAGAGAAGTCATTCTTGAAATTCAATTCCCTTTGAAGCAATTTTGCTATCAATGCTGATATTAGCTAGGATCTTCTAGAGAAAGAGAATCAGTAAAGGATACATGAATACATAGAATTGGGTTGTGCAGTTATTGAGAAGTCTCATAATCTGCTGTCCACTGTTGAAAAAGGAGGCCAGTAGTATAATTCAGGCCACATCTAGAGGCCTGAGATCTATGGTGCTGATGGGTGAGATGGTGGATTTTCTGGGGCCCCTGTCTCAGAGAAGAGATGGCTTATCAAACAGAGATGGAACTTGCCTCTGCTCTACCAGGAGCCTCTCCTCCCCAGCTGGATGACAGCTTGTCAAGCCAGGCATTTGCCAAACCTTCATTTGCCTATAATAAGTAATAATAATTAAGATAAGTTGGCATGTTTTAAACAAAGAATTGTTACTAAATTTTAGCTTGCTATTGCTGGATCTCATCAAAGTTAAATCATATGACTTGCAAATACAATGGGAATTTAATTCCTCCCTATACACACACATGTTGTGTCCCCCAAGTCAAAAAACAATGACTTACATAAAACTTTCCTAGAGCCATTGGGGCTGTCATCCCTGTGGCCTGTGGTTCCTTTGGTAGAATTACTGCATCTATACTGACAGTGTCGAGGGAGGGTAAGTCCAAGTATTTGCCCGAAGTCTGTGCCCAGTCTTCACCTTTGCAGCATGTTTTTCTCCCAGTTTTCTGTCTTCTTTTTCTCCCTCTAATCTTACATTTCTCTTTCAGTTCTTCTTAGTAGCTAATTTCTTGTTCTTTTAAGAAACAAACGTTTAGACTTTAAAAAGACGTCAGGCATTCTTTTTTTTTTTTTTTTTTTTCTTGTACAGATTCTCACTATGCAGCCCACATTCACAGTGATCCTCCTGCTTTCTGCCTCCCTAGTGCTAGGATTATAGGCACACACCATCATGCCTGGACTTCATTGCCGGTTTAGCGCACCCAAAGGTGGGACCAGTGCGGCATGCAGAACCAGGGATCAAACCCTTGTCCCTGTGCTTACCTAAGTAAGCGCTTAGTCCGCTGAGCTATACTGCCAGCCCTATGTCAGTCATTCTTATTTGTGAAACTGAATAAATGCCATGTTATGGAAGGTGGAGTTGGAGGAGGGGCAGTATCCTGGTCTTCAGATGAAAAGAAACCACACTGGTATTTGCCTACCCAAAGCCAAAACTGGTGTACTGTATTATTTATCACAGCACTTGGCATACAGCCTATGTTTAATAAAGTCTATTGAAAGAACAAATACATCTTTTAACTCTATGACATGTCTTCCGTTTCTAGCTTGTTTGGTGACTGCATACATTGCATTTCATGACCTAAAGATTTTTATTGGTTTTTATCCTATCTCTGAAATATTTCATGGGTTGGCATATTTAAGCTGTTCAAAATAACATAGTTCTATCAACATTCTATGATTCTCTCAATGTTTTTACAATGTCCTTTCAACTAAAAGCACAGATCTAAGCATTTTCAGTCATCTCCTATCTGTGTCTTAAACTATAATTGCATAAAAGGAAGAGTGTGGACATTAGGATGACCATGGCTTGGTTCCCTTTTCTCCATTCCACAACTCCAGCAGCATTGTCCGGTAAGGAACTGCTCTCATATTACTGTGGATGAAGATCACTTCCAAAACAGTTAAGCAACTGTTTTTAGATTTAATTTTAGACTGTTTTTAGATTTAATTTCTGGAAGTTTATCCTCTGTTGGTTCATCAGAAATTTAGAATGGCAACTTATTTCTGTTCCATTTTCACCAGGGTTTGAGAAAGGAGAAAAACAAGGAATTGATCTCCACGGTTACAAGAGAACATAATCTGAGGCACTCTGTGAGAAAATCCCCGGGCACTGTTAAAAAATAAATAAATAAAAGACAATTTAATTTTCTTGGCTTTTTATATATATAAAAATAAGGATGCCCTGTGGAAGCTCTGGGGCATAATTCATATTGATCTGAATTGTGCTGACAAGTTCCCCCTGCAGGACAGATGGAATGACCTGCCTGAGTGTGGCACTTAGTGGCTATGCCAGTCAGAATCCTCCAGAGGAGCACAACCACTGGGATGTATGTTTAGCATCATGCACAACTCCCCCGCTGCGTGTTTTGTTCAACGGTTCAACGACAGACTACAGATTCCACAGTAGTCCTACAAGGTTATAATGCACCTAGGGATGCCCTATTTCCTAGTGGGATAGGACATTCTTACGATATAAGAACATGCAGAATGCCAGGAAAGCTCACAGTGTGAGTGTAGCAGCAGTTCGACATTTTAGGGCACCTTTTCTTTGGATATGTTTCAGCACACAAATACTATTGCATTACAGTTGTTTCCCGAATTTATTTAAGCAGCTGGCTGGGGCAGCAAGTCCGAACTGCAGGGTAAGTCAACAGCCAGCGCTGTCGGGAGTCTGGGGTAGTTGTGAAGGACGTCTTCCTTGCTTGGAAAAGGCTGGCCTTTTGTTCTATGGAGGACTTTGATTGGAAGCCCACCTTATGGTGGGGGACCATCTATTGTACTCAAAATTTACTGAATTACATGTATATCTTATCCACACATGCTCACAGAAAGGCCCTAACAGTGTGCAGCCTAATAGCTGACCACTTGGGCCTAGCTAAGTGGACATGTAACATTAAGCAGACCACACCCAAGCAGGTCTCCAGATAATTTTCCTCTCCCCATTTCACACGCAGAAGCCAAGCAAATGCAAAGTGCATTACTGAATCGTGCATCCCTTTGGGGCCAGTGAAAGATTCCAAGTGTTAAGCAGAGGAGCTGAGGAGTGAAGCCATCCTCCAGAGTGAGTCCCCACGGTCAGGCGGTCCCGGCCCTCCAGGGTGAGTCCCCGCGGTCAGAAGGTCCCGGTCCTGCAGGGTGAGTCCCCGCGGTCAGGTGGTCCCGGTCCTCCAGGTTGAGTTCCCGTTGTCAGGCGGTCCCGGCCCTCCAGGGTGAGTCTCTGCGGTTATGTAGTCCCCAGGAACTAGAATTCCCCATTACTTGTCTTCTCTGGGCTAAAAGAAAGAGCCCATGTCAGAAGGCTGTTGAGATAATTTATACCAGCAACAGCAAACAAATTTGTCCTAAATTTTTGGTAGCTCATCTAAAGATCTTTTCTGTCCAGATGGCAGCTATTTTAGCTCTGCAGTTGATCTTGTATTTTAAAAAAGTTTTAGACGGAATTAGTTTAATAGTTTCTGTAAAAACAGTTATTATAACAGATAAACATATCTCCAAAAGCATTCACATTGCTCCATGTTATACACTAAGATATTTTGCATTGATAATCCACCAAAGCAAATTTATCTTTATACAAACAATTCTTTTTAACTCACTTTTTTTGTAAGCTATTGTTATCCAAGTAGAAAAAGACCATAAAAATCCCCTAGTGGCATGTTTTCCTATTTCTATTAAGCATTATAAATAGAAACTAGCACAAAACAGTATTTTATCTTTCAAAATGTGTTATTCAATTGAAGTATGTTTTATATTTGTGTCTATAAATTTTATCCATAATTTCATACAAGTAATAGTGTCCTTATGCTGGCATTTTTTACCAATGTATCAGGACCAGGCCTTAAACGACATGGAACCCTATCACAGTGTGCAAATTACTTCATAAATATCACTTTAAAAATTTAACTGAATAATGTTATGCAAACAGACCTGGTGACAAATGCTGATTTCCAAAAACTTAAGTCATGAACACTAGAAACACCTGATCGGCATAATTGCCTCTTGTCTTCTTGCCCTGAAGGGGTTCCTACATTTTCATTTATAGGCCCATATTGTCCCCGAGGCAAATCTCTAATCTAACGATATCTGCTCTTAGAAACCTCAGGGCACACAAATCAATTAGTAAGGTATCATAATTATTTTAGTGCTTGGCCTCTCATTTTCTAATTCACTCATTTTGATTTGTTTTAAAATGTGAACTTAGGGTTTCAAGTAGGGTGAGGATGATTTTTGGCCTTTGTGATGGTTTTTTATTTGGATCTATAACTACCTTTAGAACTCTGAATGCAGAACATCCTCAGAAATTTTCAAAGGAATTTAACGTTACCTTTCTTAGAGTGCTGCCATCTGTTCACTCAGTGTGTGTCCACTAGTGGCTCAAATATAAGAATCCTGGGTCAACATCTTGCCTGGAGATTCTAAAAGGTAGAAGCTCTGAGCTAAGTTTCACAGGCGAAGCAGCCCTGGACTTGGGGGTCCTTCAGCCCTATGTGGGCCGCACCACGACGCACATTCCCACCTGAACCTTGGCCAGGAGCTCGAATGTTCTGCACTGTACAGCAAAGTGAATCTGCAGACCTTCATGCGCCACATTCATGTTTAAGTGCACAAAAGAGACTAGAGTGATCTGTAGTAAATTTGCCCTTCAGATTAAAATAAACCGTGCCAGCCAAGATCCACAAGTTGACCTTGTGGCTCAGGATCAGACTCTGTCCCAGGCTGGGAAATTGAAAAGAACAGAGCCTGGACTCTTCCCTGACTGAGAGAGCAGACTTCCCTGCCCATTACTAAGGGATCGGAATAATATCATCTTGATTAATCCCTTTGTGAAGGAGATATGAATCATTTTGACCATGTAGCAAGGAGGACCATGCCAGCTGTTACAGTAGTGAGCTTCAAACTCTCTGTGGCTGACCATAGAGAGCTTTAGTCATCATTCATGAAGAGCGGAAGCAGGTGGGGCAGTGCGCCAGGGTCTGCTAAGGTCATCACCCAGGTGAAGCGCATGGCTTCCATGCCACTGTGGCTGAGAACTTCATGGCCGCAGCTCTCCTAGGGGATCTGAAATGGCATCTGCCAGTTTCCTGGGTTCACTGTCCAGAACAGAACTCAATGACCCTAGTTTGCCTGTAAAGGAGCTGGGAAATATAGGGAGTACCTTTGGTCTATGGGACTGGCAGTTAGGGCGGCCCTAAACGTCTCTGTTGTACTGCTCTCCTGGAATTAGAGAACAGGACGCTGTGGTGCTTTGTGGATATGAGTATGGGAAGGTGGATTCAACGTTTACTTCCTGTCTGTTTTCCAGTAGCTCCATGGCATAAGGTAAGTGAAGTGACAGCTCTGACTTCCAGCAGGGACACAAACCCCAGGTGCCACTCTGCATTTTACCTGTTGCCTCACTCCCGCTCACTCACTTCTCTTGCATGGTAGGCAATGCTCTCCTCACCTGACTTTCACAGGTGGGGAAAGTGTGCCAAGAGGTGGTAAGTGATTTTCTCCTAACGTCACAAGCTACCAAAGGGGGACAGAGTCAATTCTGTCTAAGAAAGTGTGACTCCAGAACTAGTCTGCTGCTGCTATGTGTGGTGTGGTATGTGGTGGTGGTGGTGGTGAT
>PVKA01028111.1:0-29739 GCA_004027165.1 Ctenomys sociabilis
CTAAAAGCCGACATAATATCCTGTCCCACCACCAATAGTGCAGATCTTGCCTCTCATATAATTATGTAGAAGCACAGCGTTATCTAACCCAACTGTACTGTCTATACACACACAGGATGATTTTTCCTTTCTACAACCCTTCCTTTGTCTACACCTGTCAAAAGTGGGCACTCCGTTGACATTCAACTTCCTTAGGTGCGAGATTTGAATTTGAACTGCAAAAAGAAATATAAAAATTGTATTCCAGTAATAATTTGTTGTCATATAGATTATTACAGTGTGGGTGTTAAAACTGTGGCCCCCTCAAAAAATGTTTAGTTTCGGTCTGTTTTTCTTTTTTTTTAGCTGTAGATTTTTATTTTTAAGAACATAGCAAATAACAAATGGCAATGACACAGAAATACAGAGGTGCTTATATGCCTAAACAAAACATTTCCAGTCTGTTTTATTTTTCCACTGTCATTTTTATATATAGCTATAATCTTTAAAAATATATTTATTGATAATAACTTGAGTTCACCTGTTGAGTCTTTACATAGTAAAAAAAATTAAAAACTGGTAAGCCTTTTAAACCCTGATTTTATCCATAGAGACTGAAATTTTAAGTAACTGAGGTAGTTGGCCTTTTCTACTACTCTTATAATCAATCATTTTATTTAAAGGTCAGACCTATGTACATATGTTTGGTTGGAGTGATAATACACAATAAATTACAGTTTTTGGACTGACAAACTATACTGCATTTTTTTTTTTTTTTTTTTTTTTTTTTTTTTTTTTTTTTTTTTTTTTTTTTTTTTTTTTTTTGTCTTTTTGAGACAGGGTCTCACTATGCAGTTCAGGCTGGCCTCAAGCTCACTTTTGTAGCTCAAGCTGGTCTCGAACTCAGAACAATCCTCCTGCCTCAGCCTCCCAAGTGCTGGGATTACAGGCATGCACCACCACACCCGGCCCCTATATTTTTTTCTGATGTGACCTAAATTTAGTTACTTAAAAATTCTCAAAATGGTAGTAAAAGTTGAAATAAATTGAATTTTTAAAAAAATTCAGACATGTCAGTATAGAAGTATGTATAGATGCACACTTGTAATTCCAGCACTCCGGAGGCTGAGGTGGAGGATGTCCATGAATGTGAGGCCAGCCTGGGCCATGTAGTGAGTTCAAGGCCAGCCTGAACTACATAGCTAGACTCTGTTTCAACAAAAGGAAAGGAAAGGAAGTATAAAAGAAAAACTTCATGAAAATCTGTTTGTCCATTTTCATTACATCTAAAGTAAGGACAGTTTAATGTTTTTTGTTCTTGTCTTTGGCATGATAGGATAGGAACAGCTTTCTGCAGTGTGTTTCCATAAAAAACTTTACTGTGATTCAATAAGAAACTTATCTCACCTGTTCCTCTGTATGCTATTTTTGGTTCAGTTGAGTTAATGAAAACATAATTGCAAAACCTCACAAATATGAACTGTTAGAGCAATAGAATTATTAAGTAGGTCCAGGGATGCAGCTCAGTGGTGCAGTGCCTGCCTGGTAAGTGCAAGGACCTTAACTCAATTCCTAGTATCAAAAAAAAAAAAAAAAGCAGGGGGAAAAAAGGAATTATTAAGCGGTCTAATTTGAGAAGTCTTTAAAGGCAAATACAGTTTTCTTTTCAATATGTATTTAGGTTATTATTTAGGAGTCTCCCCTGTAATAAATGAGAGCCACTAGTGAGGTAAGAGCTGTAAGGAGGCAGTCCTGGGCTGTGTGGTCTCTGAAGGACGCAGCTCGCGCACTGCCCCCTGTTGTCATGTACGACTTTGGCTGCACTTTTTGAGTTTTAAAGAGAAGTTGGAATTTTCTTTTGCTTTTGTTTTTAAATTTCTGAATATTTAAACATTAAAAACAAACTCAATTTTTTTTTTTTTTTTTTTTTTTTTTTTTTTTTTTTGTGGAACCAGGGATTGAACTCAGGCCCTTGCACTTGCCAGGCAAGTGCCTATTCCACTGAGCCATCTGCCTGGCCCCAACAAACTCAAATTTAAAAGCAAGCAAAATATATGGGAACCAGTTTTGACTTTAAGATGTCAGTTTTTGATACCCGAACTTGAATAATAAGGTGTCATCTCTAGGCACTGAATTTCATTAAGAAGTATATAAACATTCATACTTCTAAGATGATTGAAAATATGGAGGTAATATAATCCTATCCTTTCATCTTGAATTTAGCTTTCAACTTTTGACAAATCATTCAATAATTATCTCAATTTAAATTCAGCTAAGTTCCAATTCAGATTGTCAAAAACTCAAACTAAGGGAGAAGTGGCTGAATTAATTAGGCTTTACTACTCTGTGTAATTTTTAATGATTTTTTTGATAGGTGTTCTCTGAATCCAAATTTTCTATATTTTGTCACAAAATACCCAGAGGTCTCCCTTATTCATTAAAAATGAATCTTAAAGATCAGTTAATCATTGAAGCCAGTGAGGAAGCATTTGTCTGAAAAGTTTCCAAGAAATAGAACTATATCCTTTTGAGTAATTAGAGGGACAGAAAAAAATTGAAAAATGAATAATCTTATGTGATTTAATGTTAGAAAACACAAGTATCTATTTTGTTAGATAAAAACAAAGCATAAGTGTGGGTCAGTTCTCATGTGATGATAATATCACTACCTTTTACATACTGGCTTAATATTTGCTCCCTGAATGAGAGCCACAGTCACCATTTTACTTATTCCAGTAACTTCTGGTGTTCTTTCCATCTTGCAATTTGATAATTCAGTTTTACAGGTGACAGTACTTTTCAGTCCATTTTTATTGGCAAAGGAAAATGTTTAATCTTTGAAACTACTATAATGAAATTAGCTGAAATGTGAACTGAACTGTCACCTTACAGGTACAGTTACCAATATGGAGGAATAGACACAAAGAATCCTCTTCTCCTGAGTTACATTTTGGCTTCTCTTGAGGAGAATGGAGATTTACGTGTGTCTTTGGATGATACAAACGTGCTGTTACTATTACGGTCAGGAACAGATAGATTCCCTTTCAGTGCTTACTCTTTTCCATGTCAGAGTTGCTCCCTCATATCACCTCTTCAAGCTCCTATTGTCTTTTTTCCCCCCTGGTACTGGTGGTGCTAGGGATTGAACCCAAGGCCTCATGGGTGCCAGGCAAACACTTTTCTCCTGAGCTATGCTCCTAGCCCTTTTTACTCTCTAAAAAAGTATTTTTTGATATAGTAACTCTCATAATAAAATACAAGAGTCTGAAGCTATCTTTAACATATTATAACGTATTTCAAACTTTGGTAAGGAAAGGCTTATTAATTTATTTTTGTTGTTGCTTATTGAAACAAAGTCTTGCTCTATTTTGTTCAGGCTAGTCTTTTTTCAGTCTCGTCTTGAACTTGGAATAATCTTCTTCCTTAGTCTTTTGATTGCTGGAATTAGAGGCATTTGTCACCACATCTGGCTTGTTTTTCCATTTTTAAACAGTAAAGCTGTATCTTTCTAGTTCCTTTTAAATTATAGCATTATTCTGATGTTGTCTTGATGAACTCAGACTGCATCCTAGTAATCAAATATTATAAAGGAATTTAAAATCATTTCAATCAGTCATATGTAATAATAGTTTCTTTATTGAGCTTTTTGGTATGTGCTGGGCATGGTTTTAAACCTTTATATGTGTGAAGTTACTTAATATGTACAGTTATTTGTGAAGTAGAAACTATTACCTGCTTTATAAACAAGGAAAACTGAGACATGGCATACAGTGTTAGTGGCAGAGCTCCATTTTTTTTCTTTTTGCAGAACCGAGGATTGAACTCAGACCCTTGCACTTGCTAGGCAAGCGCTTACTTGAGCGCTAATTTACTGAGCTAATTCCCCAGACCCTAGAGCTCCATTGTTTACACCCCAGGTTCCTTTTCATAGTGATACAAAACAGAGAATGATGTATCTGTGAGTGTTCTCAGTGTGTAGATTGTTGTGCAGACATGTATAGATTAATTGTATGTATGTATATTCCCACAACATATATGAAGATATGGTCATAGATGGAACGTATATTATATCCAATTGAAATGAGACACAGTATCTGACAGTTACAGATGTCTGAGTAGTTTGATATTATGTTGACAAAATATCTGCATATTTAAGTACAGTATTAACTTAAGCAGTTTATATATGATTCTGTATTTAGGATTAGAAAAAAATCTTGATACACAGTTTTCTTCAATAGCCACATATTTTATTCATTCTTTAAGAATTTCAAAAAAATTAGAAATAAAGAAGGAGACCATAGAAGTGTCAGTATAATTTTCATAGGTCTATTTCTAAGTACTCTAAAAATTTCTTCACTCTTGGAAAGTTTTTCAATATCTGGTTACTTCTTTTGCCACATTTCTCTAAGTTGAATAACTGGTACTGTCTTTGCTTATAAATTTTGTTTGTAGAAGAGGATCTTATTTGAAGGTAGATTTCTGTAGTATAAATAGGAGGAAAACAAAATATGTGTTGTTACTTCTAGCCTATCCTAATTGTAGTTTCGACTTTGGCACTTAATAATGTACTTTAACATATATGTAGATATGAAACCATTATTGGTTTATATCAGAGAATGCTTTAATATATCCATGCAAATTAGAAGAAATAAATGACCATATTATGAAGAACTGAACTAAATACCCAGAATGGATTTGTTTTAAGGCAAAAAGACATTTGTATAGGGTATGATTTGTCTTCCTGGGTCTGCTCCTAGACTTGCACTAAATTTAATTTACTTTGTTTTATTAATAACAAAATTTAATACCATGAAGAGAAACGTTTTCTTATGAGGATAAAATGCAGCCAGCTTGATGTTCCTAGTATATTCATAGTTTCAGGTACAGGAGACCTGTACATCTTTTGTTTCTGCCTTCTTGCAGTGTATCAGCTACAACAGGAAGCCCCTCATCCTCGGAGGATTACCTGTACTTGTGAGGTGGGTGCCATGAAACTGTTATGAGAAGTTATTCTAAGTTGTGTTTCCTAAGCTTTGACCTTGCCTAGAGGCTTGGTTGTTTATAGAATTAGCCATTTAGAACATTGATTGGCATCATAAAAATGCAACTTGAATGTATTTTTCTTTTAACATTTATCTCACTAGACATAATTCTTTTTACTGGACTTCTGGAATATCATTTAGAATATGACTAGTTTTAAGTGTCCTGTTCTCATATTTTAATGTTTTATTCTTTATTTTTAAAATCAAAATATAGTATTTTTGTAAGACTATTGAATTGTTTTATCCATGGAGTTTAAGTCATGAGGTAAAAAATGAGCAAAAGACATGGAAAATTCACCCAAAGTGTTATGTATGAAAAGATGTTCAATTTAATTGGTAATGCATATTAAAATGTGCAAAGACTGACAAACATTCAGAAGTGTAGAACAGATACCCTCATTGCTGAGAGGGATATGAGTTATTACTACTCTATGAGAGTTTTTGGAATATTTAACAAAATGATACTTGCATTTACTCTTTGATTTACTACCTCAGGTTCTGGGGATTTACTCTCAATTACATATTCAAATATGGAAGAACATATACTCAGTATTTTTCATTTTAGGATTATTGGAAATAGCAGAATATTGGGAGAAAACCTAAATATATCTGCACAGAGACTGAATATAATATTAATAATATTGAATATAATACTAAAAAGAATGCAGTGTTTTAATGAATGATTATAGAATAATTTCTAGATACAAAATGGATATGCATGGTTCATTTTTGTAAAAAAGAAAGAAAATTGTTTAAAAATGTGTAGCTTAATTTTGCAAAGGAAAAACACAGGAAGGATTAAGCAAAGACCAGTGAAATGACAAAAGGTGGTAAGGAGGTGAGTACTAGAGAGGGGAAAGGGAGGACAGACCCCTTGAGGCCGTGTTTCTCTACGTGTAGCTGCGACTTCCAATATGTAGATGTTTCATATAGTCATCTAACAATACTAAGTAAAAAATGATTTTTAAAAAACCCTAAAAGTAAATAGAAGGCATGGGGATATAGCTCAGGGGCCCAAGTACCTGCCTGGCAAGCATAAGGTCCTGAGTTCGATTCCCAGTACCACAAAAAAAAAAAAAAAATCCAGAAAGTAAATAGAAATAGAAACGAATGAACTGTTACGGCTTATATCTAGCTGGTCCTTGAAAAACTCATGCAGTCATAGGATGGGGCTTTTTCAGAGGTGGCTGGATCTCGAGTACGTGTTGCTGGAATTGATCTGTGGTACAATGCTAGGATCAAGGGCACTAGGATTAAGGGTGTGAGTGCATACCCTTAAGGGCTATAGAGAGCTGCAGTCACCCCTTGCTTGCTTTGCTAACTTTTGTCCACTGTCAACTGTTCCTTCGCTGTGATGCGTGTTTGTCAGGCCACCCTGCTTTGCAGCCAGCCAAGTGTAGACTGAAATCTCTATAAACTATGAGCCAAATAAACCAATTCCCTTTTAACTTTGGCTGTTAGATGTTCTATCTCTTTGAAGAGAGAAAAGTAAGAAATAAACCTAACAAGTTTATAACATAATCACCAAAATACTTTAGCAGCTTTAACCCTATTATGGGTATTTCTGAGCATACAGGAGGAAATATTTTCAGACTCAGAAATGTCCAAAAGAAACAAGCAATCCACCTACAAAAGGATCTTTAGCCATACTTAGTAGTTTTGTTTGTAGTGATACTTAGAGTAGTAATCCTGAATATTTATGTGTAACACGCAGTAGAGTAAATGAGTAACTGTATTGGATTTTGGAGAAGTGAGGTTCTTGGGTGATACAGTAAGGAATGAGGCAAAATTGGGAGGTGCACCATGGTGTTGAATTTTAAGTAGAGGTATTAATATGAACTCAGGTTTTTAAATATTTTTTTTCTGTCTCAGTCCATCTAAAGGGCTTAGTCATTGGGCTACTTTAAAGTTGAATAAATTAGGAGTCCAGATTTGGTTAACAAATACTATTTTTCACTAAAGGAGCTAGTGTTTCTTAGAGAAATTTCTAAGTTCATGCTTAGGCAGAATTCTCTGGAACATTTTGTCATATTAGAAATAACAGTGTTCATAATCTATCTGAAGGAGACAAGTACAAAGATGAAAGGAGTTGCTTGCTGGGTTCCTATAGGAAAGTGTAGTACATTTTGAACATCTGAAAGAATAATGATGGTAATGGACTGTAATACTGTTCACTGATTGGAAGAGAATTTTTAATAATCACAAGTTTGTAATGATACTTTAAAATTTCTGAAAACTCATTCCAATAAAACAAGGTGAAAAACGAGGGAAATAAGATTGTTCTTGATATAGAAATAACAGCTAAAACAGAATGATAAGATTATGAAACTTCTGGTTAGTGCTCTTAACTCAAGCAAGGATCATAATTGGCTCTTAAGACTTGTATGGAAGGCTGTAAACTGGATACTCACAGCCTGACAATTATCTCATCAGCTATTTATTAATTTTTTCCTGTATAGGAAAAATACTCTTCTATAGTAGACAAATCTGACAGTCATATTCTCAGTTTAGGGGATCAAATATAGCATTTCCTATAATGGGACAAATGGACATGTGCCTTGTAAAGTGATAACAGTGGGAGACATAAAGCATTATATTACAGTAGTCCAGTCTAATCATGAAGCACAGATCTGTCAGACCCAGAATATGTATATTCTATGAGACGTCTGTCTGCATTTATAAATAATATTTTTGTCATAAAAGATGAAATAATAGGAGAGACTAAAGAGACATGTAATCAGCTTCAATGTTTGCACCAACATTAGTTCCCAAAGTTTTACAGGCAAATAGATATGATAGATAGATAAATCTCTTTTTAATGCTATAAATTTTGAATACAATTAGAGGAATTTGAATCTGGACTACATGACAACTTTCCTAGATGATACATTATTTAAAATAACTGTTTCTTCATTGATAAAAATATCACAATGAATTTTATCATTGTAATGTATTTAGAACAACTACAGCTTTGAAAGTATATGCACTGTGGTCAAAATATATGGTGAATGTCTAAATGAAAAAAAATTATTGTAATGAAAAGACATTGCCCTTGATCTCCCTCAAAATATTCCCTCTTACTTCAACTAGGACGTTTCATGATTATTGCCACCTTCTGAATCAGTTCTGAGGACCTCTTTCTTTAGTGTCTTCATGTGGTATGATGAAAATGTAGTGAATTCTGCTGCGTAGTGCATGCAGTGAAAAGAAAGGCTCTTAATGGACATGAAAAATCAAATAAGCACACATCGCAGTGTGTCCTCATTCACTTTATTCACTGCATTTGGCACCACTTGACTCCTGATTCTTCCCTAAAATGACCATTAAAGGTGAACACTTTTGAGTCATATGGATTACTGAGGCAGTCATGATAACACAAATGAAGACGTTTACAAGAAAAGGACTTTAAAAACTGCTTTAGAAAGTGACCTTCTTCACCAGACATGGTGGTACACATCTGTAATCCCAGCAATTGAGAGGCTGAGCTAGGAGGATCACTGTGAATTCAAGGCCAGTCTGCACTAGATAGTGAGACCCTGACTGAAAAACAAAAGAAAACAAAGGAAGTAGCGCTGTGATGTGTATCCTACCGTTTATTTAGTTTCATCTGTGACCATTGGTTCTTCATTAGGGTGTTATTTAATTTCCATGTGTTAGTGGAGTTTTTATGGTTTCTATTGCTGTTGATTACCAGTTTCACTGCAGTATGGTCAGGTAATATGGGATAATTTCAGTTCCTTTGCATTTAGTTAAGCATGTTCTATGGGCTAACAAGTGGTCTATTTTGGAGAACGTCCTATCTGCAGCTGCAGTGAATGTGTATTCTGATGTTGTGGAGTGGAATACATCTACTAAGTCCATCTGTTCACAGGTTTGATTCACTTTTTATACTTGTTTGTTGATTTTTTCCAGTCGATCTATTTATTAGTGACAGTGGGCCATTACAGTCACCTATTACAACTGTGTTAGTGTTTGATTTTTCATGTCCACAACCCTTATTTATATGATTGCGTGCACTAGTATTTGGTGAACATAGACTAATCATTGGTATTTCTTTCTCTTGGATATTCCCTTAACAGTATATAGTGACCTTCTTTATCTCTTGATCAGTCTTGACTTAACATTCACATTATTTGCAAATAAAACAGCTACCTCTGCTTTTTTCCAGGTGTCTGTCACATGGAGTATTGTTTTCTGTCTTTCACCTTTCAGCCTATAAATTTCTAAGTTAAATGTGTTTCTTGTGTGCAGCATATTGTTGGATCTTGTTCCTTGATCCATTTTTCCAATCTGTTTTGTCTGATTAGTACATTGGGACTATTTTCCCTGATGGTTATATCTGATATGTATTAGCTTAGCCTTGTCATTATTTTCATGCTTTTGGTCCTCTGTCTTTCCCTTCTGTTTATTTGCTTGTCCTGCCTGGTGGCTGATTTCTAATGATGTTCTTAGAATTACAGTCTTCATTATCTTTCTAACATATCCTTCAGAATGCTTTGGAGTACTGCTTTGTGGTACCTTCGGGCAGGATGGGGGGTAGGGTTCTATTGCTGCCTTGGAGACATCTCAGGGTTGCTTGTTCTCTCTTCAGTCTCCTCTTTAGTGGGCTGGATGCCAGCCTCCAATGCTGTTTAGATCCTGCTTGTCTGTATCCTTCTCTCGAGCTATCAGTCATAAGGTAGAAAGGGTCATGCACGGTTTCTGTTGCTGGCCCTAGCCTTGTTGTTGTTAGGAATTGCAGATCATTGCTAGTGCTGACACCAAAAAAAGAAAAAGAAAAAGAAAAAAAAAATAGCTAGCGGACTGTCAGGCAGTGAGCAATTTCTTGGTCACTCCCCTCTGTGTGTGCCAGTAAAACTTGCTGCCTGGCTGAAGTGTCCTTTGTTTGTAAAAGAGACCTGGGTCCTTGTATCCCAAATCTATTCTGTATGATTTGAGTTACCTACATTTTGCAGTCCAGCACTTTCTTGGACACTTGCCAGTTGGGCAATTGTTTGTTCTGCTTGTGTCTGCACCAGGAGCAGCCTTGTGGGCTGGTTTGCCACTTTATTACAACCTTAAATCTTTGTTTTGTTTGATCTACAAGGCTTTTATTGCAGATTGAATTTGACATCAGGATGTGTGTCTCCTTTCTTCTAGTTACCTCTGTTCTTACTTGATTTTCTCTGAGTAGCTCCAGTGTGGCTTCTCCCCTGTTTGGTCATGTTTAACCTCGACCCGATAGATCTGTTAAAGAACAATTATTATCCTTGAATACAAATTATAATTTTAAAAAATTATGTGCTAGGATTAATGGCACACACTTGTTATCCCATCATGTATTTGGGAGGTTTAAGCAGGAGGATTACAAGATTCAGGCCAGCTTGAGCAATTTAATAAAACCCTGTCTCAAAATTTTCAGAATTTGAGACTACAGTTCAGTAGGGTAAAGCTCAGTGTTAGAGCCCTTACAAGGCTCTGGGTTCAATTCCCAGCTCCTTGAAGAAACAACAACAAAAAAGAGTGATCCCATGATTGTCTCTCAGAAATTTGCCTGCCACAGCCATTTGGCCATCCTTTCATATGCATCCTCAGGATGGACAGACTTTTTTCTTCCAGCCATTCAAACAGTGGGGGTATTGGGATGACTTTTAAATTGGTAAAATGAGATCTCTACTCTGATGTACTTTTCAAGTTAGGCTTGTAGGGAGTCAATAGCATTTTCAGATATGAGTCTTTTATGTTAGAACACTGGCAGTTTAGGGCCTAGGGAGATAGCTCAGAGGCTGAGGCACCTACCTGGCAAGCTCAAGGTCCTGAGTTCAATCCCTGGCCCCACATGCTGTACTGGCCCCAGAACTGGGCATGGTAGAACACACCTGTAAGCACAGCACTCGGAAGGTTGAGACAGGAAGATCTCTGTGTGTTTGAGATCCACCTAAGGGCTACAAAAAGAACAAGGCCAGCCTAAACTGCATAGTGAGACCCTGTCTAAAAAAGAAAAAAAAATTACAGGTAGTTTTCTTTTTCTAGGCTAAATGGGTAAGGTAGACAAAAGCTATATAATATGTAATGACACTCAAATCAATGTGATTACTAGAATGAGTAGAGAAAAAGTAAGCATTTTATACTGTGTTACAACTCCAATCTCCATACCAGTTGGGTATACAGTATATTGGGTATGAGAGTTAACTGATGTGTCAATTTGACTAAGAAACACCCACCCAAGTTGGCTCATTGTAGTTCTGGATGTGGCTTGGGGGTTGGTGTCCTGAATGCAGGAGGTGTAAGTGGCACCAGTCAGTAGATTTGCTGCCTGAATGGATAAAAGGGAAAGGAATAAGTCTTGCTCTCTTTTTTTGGAGAGGCTGCAGGCTTCCCCTTCACTTTGGGTGTTGTCTCCTGCTTGTAGACAAAACTCTTCATCCTTTTAGCACAGAACCTTGCCTGATACAGACTTGCATGGGACAATCCAGTGAGCTCCACCTTTTTTGGAACTTTTTGATCTGCAGTGTACAGCTGCCCCCTTGTACTTTTCCACTCCTGTCATGGCCCAATGGTCTTGTGACAGAGCAGCCGTGATGGCAGGGATGGTTGTTTTCCATGGATTCAGCAGCATGAACTATTCACCAAAACTGATCTGGGTACAGCCACTGATGAATGCCCAGTATGCCAGCAGCAGAGACTTAACGCTGAGCTCCCAGTATGGCACAGTTCTCTGGAGTGATTAGCCTGTGACCTTGTGGTAGGCCAGTTGTATTGGGCTGATTTCATTGTGGTGAGACTGGCAAAGTCCTATATCCTTACTGCTGGTATAAGCACATCTGCCAGAACTACCATTCAGAGATTTACAGAATGTCTTATCCACCCTTGTGGAATTCCACACAGCATTGTCTCTGACCTACAAGTACATCCTATAGCCAAAGAAGTGAGGCCATGAGCTTATACTTCTAGAATTTACTAGTCTCACTAGGTTCCTCACTGTCAGAAGAAGCTGGATTGGTAGAGGTGGAATGGCCTTTTGGAGATAAAAGTACATCACCAGCTAGGCGGCAGTAGCTTGGAAGACTGGGGCAAGGTTCTTCAAAAGGTTGTATATGGCCAGCCCATCCTGCCCTGCAACTCCCTGGAGCCCCTGCCCCCAAGCCCGCCGAGCAAGTGAGAAGTTTTGTCTCTTCCAGCACCTGATCCACCCACTGCTGGCCTGGTGAGTGTGTGGGAGAGCTTGTGTGCTCCCCAGTGCTCCCTTGGCAAGGGACACAACAGAGGGGAACCACAGGCTCACAGTTATACCAGAAGGGCTGTAGCAAAAAAGGAACTGTAACAGCTAGATCCATGCCAGGCATAACTGGATAATCTCAAACTTAATAGACTGGCACCTGAATCTCATTAAACACTAAGGTTGTAACTGCACCAAAGCTCTACACCAAAGGTCAGAGGTCAGTGCTATATAAAATGACAAAGACAAGAAGCAAAATGTAATCTCAGGCCTTGAGCCCACCAGTAAGTGTAGGGGACACTAGCTCAACTGCACTGAATGAATTAACAGAGGCAGAAGCAAAGAAACAACAACAGAAACGTATAGAGGAACTCAGACCAGAATTAACACCTGAAATAAAAAAAAGAAATTTTTGAATACATAGCATCTGAAATAATGTATCAAATCCAGAAATGTATGGAGGAAACCCAATGCCCACTCAGAACAAGTGCAGAGAACACTATTCTAAGTGAAACATATGAATTAACAGTGTCACAAAGCAAAGAAACAACAGTAGAAAGGTAAAGAGGTTTTCAGAGCAGAAATAATTTCTGAAATAAAGAAAGAAATCTTTGAAATCATAGCATCTGAAGTAGAGAATCAATTCTGGAAATATATAGAGGAAACCCAATTTGGAAAAAACTTCAGTAAAAGAATTAATAGCTACCTCTAAAGAAGACATTGATTAAAAAAATAAGAGATCAGAAGTATGACAGATTCCTGGAATGAGCAATACAGAAAAGAAATAGAAGGCATGAAGCAGAGTCAAAGAGATATAGAAGAACTTAAAATCTCAATCATGAATCTACAAAACCGTTCAAGTGAAAGCAAAGACAGAGTTTCAGATCTTGAAGACGCTGGGGTAGCTAGTGAAAAGGTAAGAAAGGACCTCATAAAAACAATGAGGATGTAGGAAAAAATAATCCATCACCTGCAAGTTGATGCCAAGATGAACAATGTGAGATTAATTGGCATCAATGACAATGAAGGAATCAATACAAATGATATAAAAAGAATATGGGCAGAAGTAATAGGAGAAAACTTCCCAAATATGAGGAAACAATCCAACATTCAGGTAACCAAAGCATACAGAACACCAAATAACTTCAACCCAACTAAAAACACACCAAGACGTATAATAGTCAAGATCCTAGAAATCTAACACAAGAATAATACACAGAAAGCTGCTAGAGAAAAGAAGCAGATCATATTCAAAGGAAAACTTATCAGAATTACAGCCGACTTCTCTACACAAACCATGAAGGCAAGGAGAACATGGAGCAGAGTTCTTCAAGTCCTGTATGAAAACAAATTCCAGCCCACACTATTATACCCTGCAAAACTCTCTTTCAAGTTTGATGGAGAAGTGAAATACTTCCATGACAAAGAACAACTAAAGAATTTCATGATGACAAAGCCATCCCTACACAGGCTACTGAAACATGTTCTAGAGAGGGACCATAATGACCAGAACTCCACAAATGAGAAAGGAAGGAACCCACTAACTAGGACAGACAACTAAACACAGGACAAAAAGGAGTAAACAACACAGGTAAATAACATGACAAACATAAGTGAACACATTTCAGTTATAACCATCAATTTAAATGAACTCAACTCACCAATTAAGAGAAATGGACTGGCACAGTGAATTAGAAAACAAAATCTAACAATATGCTGTATACAAGAAACACACTTAAAAAGACATTCATAAGCTTAAAAATCAAAGGATGGAAAACAATACTAAATGCCCTGGTATCTCAGAAAAAGCAGGAGTAGCAATTCTCTTCTCAGACAATCTCAACTTCAAACCAAGAATGATCAAATGACACAAAGAAGGCCACTATATATTGGATAGGGGAAAAATTCAAGAGGAAGAGGTAACACTCATAAATATCTATGCACCAAACACAGGAGCACCCAACTAATTAAGACAAACCTTAATGGACATGAAAAATCTAGTATCCAAGACAACAATGTTAACAGAAGACCTTAACACCCTGTTATCTCAATTAAAAAAAAAAAAAAAAATAGGTCAGTCAGACAAAAAATAAGCAAAGAAGTAGCAGAACTGAACCAGAGCTTGGAGCAAATGAACCTGGTAGACATCCACCCAACCACAGCTGAATACACATTTTTTTTTTCAGCTGCACACAGGTCATTTTCTAAAATAGACCACATACTAGTCCAGAGGTCATGCTTAAGTATATGCAAGAAAACAGAAATTATCCCATGTATAATCTCCAACCACAGTTCAATGAAAGTGGAAATAAATGACAAAACAAACCAGAAAAACCTGCTAAATACATGGAAATTAAACAACACCTACTCAGCAACCAATGGGTCACAGAAGAAATTAAACAACAAATTCAACAATATCTACAATTCAATGAAAATTCAAGCACAACTTACCGGAATTTATGGGATGCAGTGAAAGCAGTTCTCTAGAAAGAAAAAATCATGATGTGTGTGTATAGACAATACAGTTGGGATAGATAACGCTGTGCTTCTACATAATTCTATGAGAGGCAAGATCTGCACTAATGGTGGTTGGACAGGATATTATGTCGGCTTCTAGTACTACAGTCATCCACTAGGAAAATAATTATTGAATTTTTGATATAATTCAGTATAAAAAAATAAGTAAGCAGCTACACTCTTAATTCACTGATAAGAAATATCTGCTAAAATAATATCTGTGAATATAATATCATGTATGCACCTTGTACAATACCAAAACATTATGAAAACAGTTTGCAATGTATTAATTTATCGAATCTGTATGGTTAAGGTGTCTTGAAACTGTCTGATTGACATTTGTAGTTCAATAAAATAAAAAAATAAAAAAAAAAAAGAAAGCAGTTCTCAGAGGAAACATCATAGCAATGAACTCACACATTAGGAAAACAGAACAGGAACAAATAAACACACTAATTTTGTACCTCTGACATATAGAAAAGGAAGAGCAAACAAAACCCAGAGTGCATAGATGGGAAGAAACCATAAAGATTAGAGCAGAAATTAATTCAATTGAGATGAAGAAAACAGTTCAAAGAATCCACAAATCAAAAAGCTGGTTCTTTGAAGGACTAAATAAAATTGATAAGCCCTTAGCTAACCTCATGAAAAAGAGGAAAGAAAAAATTCAAATACAAGCAATAAGGAATGAAAAGGGTGAAATCACCACAGATCCAGTGGAAGTTCAGATTATCAATAGCTACTTTGAGAATCATTATGCTCACAGAATAGAAGACCAGAAGAAATGGACAGATTCCTTGAAGGTACAAATGACCAAAACTGAAAGAAGAAGATATAACAACTCTCAATAAGCCAATAATTGCCAACAAAATACAAAACATAATAAGAATCCTTCTGACAAAGAAAAATCCAGGTCCTGATGGATTCACAGCTGAATTCTACAAGAAATTTATAGAAGACATAGTCCATACCCTCCTCAAACTCTTCAATGAAATTGAAAAGGAAGCAGTCCTCCCAAAGTCATTTCTGGAGGCAAGTATTATACTGATTCTAAAACCATGGAAAGACACAACTAAAAAAGAGAACTGTAGGCCAGTCTCCTTCATGAACATAGATGCAGAAATCCTCAATAAAATCCTAGCAAATAGAATACAGCAGATCATCAAGAAGATCATGCCCCATGACCAGGTAGGATTCACCCCAGGGATGCAAAGATGGTTCAATATTCGAAAATCGATAAATGTAATACACTATATTAGTAGACTGAAATCTAAAAACCACATGATCATCTCAATTGATGCAGAAAAGGCTTTTGACAAAGTCCAACACTCATTCATGTTCAAAGTCCTACAGAAAATTGGAACAGAAGGCCTCTACCTCAATTTAATAAAAGCCACCTATGACAACCCAACAGCTAATAGAATTTGAAATGGGGAAGAACTGAAATCTTTTAGTCTTAAATCAGGTACAAGACAAGGATGTCCTGTATCACCCCTCCTATTCAATATAGTCTTGGAATCATTAGCTACAGCCATTAGACAAGAGGGAGAAATAAAAGGAATAAGAATAGGTAAAGAAGTTAAATTATCACTATTTGCAGATGACATGATACTTTACTTGGAAGACCCAAAAAACTCCACCAAGAAGCTACTACAGTTGATACAGAAATTCAGTAGCATAGCAGGATGCAAATTCAGTACTCAAAAGTCAGTAGCATTCCTCTACACAGATAACAAACACACTGAGAGGGAAACAATAGAAACAATACCTTTTACAATAGCACCACAGAAAATGAAATACCTTGGAATTCACTTAACCAAGGAAGTCAAGGATTTTTTTCACGGAAATTTACAATACCCTAAGAAAAGAGATTATAGAGGATTTCAGAAAATGGAAAGATATTCCATGCTCCTGGATAGGAAGAACCAACATCATGAAGATGGCCATATTCCCACAACTGTTATACAGATTTAATGTAACCCCTGTGAAACTGCCACCAACATACCTCCCAGATATAGAGAAATCATTCCTAAAATTTATTTGGAACCACAAAAGACCCAGAATAGCAAATCCTAGCCCACAAAGATGAGGCAGGAGGCATCACAATTCCCAATTTGAAATTATACTGCAAAGCCACTGTGATAAAGTCAACATGGTAATGGCAACAAAATAGACCTGAGGATCAGTGGAATAGATTAGAAGATACAGAAGCCTCTATGAACACACTCAGCCACCTAATCTTCGACAAAGGGGCCAAACATGCTCACTAGAAAAAAGATAGTCTTTTTAACAAATGGTGCTGGAAAAACTGGCTTTCTACATGGTGAAAACTAAAACTTGACCCAGCTCTATCACCATGCACAAAGTAAAGTCAAAATGGATTGAAGATCTAAAAATTAAAACAGAAACACTCAATCTCCTGGAAGAGAAAGTAGGAGGAACTCTTGAAGACATAGGGGTAGGCAAAGAGTTCATGAACAAGCATGTATTTGCACGGGAAACACTTTTAAGAATCAACAACTGGGATCAACTCTTCTTGAGGAGTTTCTGCACGTCAAAAGAAATTGTCAACAAAGTGAAAAGACTACTCACAAATTTTGAAAAAATCCTAACTAACAAGCAATCAGACAAAGTTCTGCTCTCTAGAATTTATAAAGAACTAAGATGTAACAGGGCCCTCAAATTTAAAGACCCAATTCAGAAAAGGGCATCTGAGATGAATACACACTTCTCAGAGGACGAAATTGAAGAACTGAAGAAATACGTGAAAAGATGCACTGCATCACTAGCCATTCATGAAATACAGATTAAGAGAACACTGAGATGCCATCGCATCCCAGAAAGAATGGCTGTCATAAAGAAATCAACCAACAATAAATGTTGCAGACGATGTGGGGAAAAGGGAACACTTCTCCACTGCTGGTGGGAATGCAGACTGGTGCAAATATTGTGGAGATCAGTTTGGAGACTCCTCAGAGAACCAGGACTGGAAATCCCATTCAAGCTGGCTATCCCCTACTGGGAATTTTCCCAGAGGAACTGAAAACATTATATCATAGTGATATATGTGCACCTATGTTTACAGCAGCACAATTTGTGATACCCAAATCTTGGGAACGACCAAGATTCCCATCATATGAGGAATGGTTGAAAATGATGTGGTATTTCTATTCAGTGGAGTATTACTCAGCTATGAAGAATGATATGCTTGAAACCTTCTTATTTAAGTGGATGCCACTTGAAGGTATATTTCTAAGGGAAATAAACAAGACCCACATATGTAAGTGCTATATAATTCCTCTAGTATAAGTACTCAAAAGAATAATTACAAATAGGTATAACACAATTAAAAGGAAAGCGAGAAGTTAAGGATTAGGCAGTGAGGAGAGGGCAAGGAGAAAAGCTGGGAAACATGGCAGGGGCAAAACCATACATTTGTACTCACAAGATGGGCAAGGCAATGATCCAGATACACATCAGCAGGTTTTGAACTCATAAGTGAAATAAAGCAGACACACATGTACAAATATTGTATAATCTTCCTAGTATAAAAAATCAAAAGAAGAAATACAAATAGATAAAACTACAACTAAAATGAATTTAGTCAGATAGGGTAAACTGTACTGGATATGTTGAAGGGTAATAATCAGCTTCTCTTCTGGATGGTTAACAACCTAAGTTTGCAGATCAAAAATTGGAGAAATGAAAGGGCTACAAGGTCAGCCAACATTTTGACCCTAGCCTTTCAAGGTCAGTGAAGACTCAGGACATAGGAGAACTTACACTGTAACATCATGGAACTCAGTTGTGCCCCAAATTTTCCGATCAAGGATATTATGGAGCCAGAGAGGAATGTGATCAATGATCACTCTCTTAAGGAGAGTCATGTGGAGAGAAAACTTTCAGGCTTTCACAGAGAACATACTGGTCAAGCAATGGCTGTGACTCATCCACATGGCTGATACTGACAAAGGATCTACAGAGTGAGGTACAGGGTTACAGGATAAACCCTCAGAGGACTTGACTGACCTCATCAGATGTAAAAGTTACGTTTTTTTGTTAAATAGGTCTTGCTTTACCTCAGTCTTAACCATCCAGCAGAAAATTATAAAAAAGGTATATAAAATAAGGCTGTAATAATAAGCTGATCTATAAATGGCTCTAGTCAACATCTTCTTCAGATAACCCACTATTATTATGGGCTGCTGGACTGTGTTGGAATATTTCGCCGAATTCAAGCACCTATAATAATTGAATGACAATAGAACACCTATCTTTGACAGGACTAAACAAAAAAGGGGAATACAAAGAAAGAACCATTCTGTGTTTGTATAACAGTACATTTAGGATAAATATGCAGTACTTCTGCATAATTCTATGAGAAGGAATATATGCACTAATAGTATTTAGACAGGATATCCTGTCTTGTTGTACTATGGATAACCACTAAGAAGATGAGGATGTAAAAAGTATTAATTATTGAAACTGTACTATAATTCAGCTTTGAAAAAAGGTATACAGCTACATTCTCTTAGTTCATTGATCAGAGGCATCTGCTGTAATAGTATTTGTACATAAAGTATCATACAACAACAAAAAGCCACTATGAAAACAGTGTGTAATGTATAAATTGTTGAATCTGTTCTATTAATTTGATTTAAAACTATCTTATTGCTACTTGTTTTTCAATTAAGAAAAGATTGTATATGCTTTGAATGAGCATCCACTGTATGGTAGTATGTCTTCCATAGCCAGGATTGATGGGTGCAGGAATAAAGGGTGAAAGTGGGAATGGTACCACGATCATTACTCTTAGTGATCTACTAGCAAAATGTTTGCTTCCTGTTCTAGTAGCCTTATGCTCTTGTGGCCTGAGAGTATTAGTTCCAGAGGGAAGAAGGCTTGTACCAGAATGTACAAGAGTGATTCCCTTGAATTGGAAGATCACACTACTTCCTGGTCATTTTAGTATATTCATGCCTTTGAATATACTTCCTAAAAACCAGTTACAATTGTGGCAGACATGATTGACACAGAAATTGGCCTATTAGCTCTCAGTGGAGGAAAGGAAGAAGATACTTGGAGGACAGGAGATCCTTCAGGGCACCTCCTAGTATTACCACATTATTAAGAGCAATGGGAACCTACAATAACCCAATCCACCAGGATGACAAATGCCTCAGAACATTCAGGAATGAAGATATGGATCATCCTACACCAGTGAAAGAACCAAGTTCTGCTGAGATGCTTGCTGAAGGCCAAGAGAATATAGAACAGGTAGTTAGAGAAGGTAGTTCTAAATACCAGCTATGAACCTGTGATCAGTTATAGAAGCAAGGATGGTAATTACAAAAATTATAAAGGGTTATGGACTGAAGTAGATGATATAGTAGATGCTGAGTTAGAACATACAGATAGGGACTAGGCTTTCAAGGAAGTTAGCATAAAAATAAAGATGACAGAATGGTGGCAGGAGGCATGACTGAAGAAGGCCAGGCCCACATGCCTCCCCAAGGGATAATCAGTAATGATACTGTAATCAACACAACTTGGTCCACTACCTTTTAGAGGCATTAGTTGCTCAGGTGGGTGACCAGAGCATGTCAACCAATCTAGTCCAAAAATGCCTTTGTTCTTACTATGTATCCTTGTTAAGGGTCTTGTTTCTTTATTAGATCAATATTAGCTAAGTAGACATACTTGTAATCCCATAGGTTGATCGTAATTTGACCCACATTGTGCCTGCATTGTAATGACTTTGTTGTATAAATTATCTCTGACATAAGACCTTGGTGGTCACTCCATTCAGGTCCCCTCCTGGAAACCAAGGAACTACTCTTTTTTTCATTTCCAATGAAACTATCGTAACTACTGCTTTTGGTTTACGACTTCATTTGTCAATGTTCTGAGACCAAGAACTCAGCACATCTGACATCTAGCAGGTTGAGAGTTACATTTCTTCTGTCTCACTAGCTCTTCTTGGGGCTAGAGGCTAAGGGACTGTTGTAGGAAGGAGGGTTTATGCTAAAGAAGGATTATTTGATAAAATTTATTATGCCCACTCAGGTCATTTTAGGTTTAAAAAAAAAAAAAAGACTGGTTTCTTTAGTTGTTCTCTTCTTTTTGGTATGGGAGAAGATTACTGGTTCACATATGGAAATTTACTTTATAAATGTAAATTTTCTTTACAAAAGGAAAATTTATACCTCTACCTGTCATCATGAAAAGGGAGGGAGCTTCTGCTATGTTTGATGCTAATTTCTTTTAGTTCAAAATAATCCTTATGCCAAGCCAGCATGTATTGGGATGGCATATTCTGATCTCTTTCACACTCTAAAAGAGAAAAAAGAATTAGTTTGACTTTTATTGTTCTTTATACTACCATTTAAACAAACCAGGAAATGTGGAATAGGTGTCAGAATATGATTCTGAACATAACTGCTTTTTAAAATAGTTCTGTATTAATCTTTGGTGTTCATCTAGTTCTTTAATTAGAATTATTTTGGGTAAAACAAAATAATTTTGTAGCAGTTTAAGATCAAAATAAATTATAAGAATGATTACTTAGACAATAAATGGAGGCATAATATGGACTTAATGGAAATGAAAGATTTCTGAATAATCAGTATTTGTCTTGGGTTGGAAAATGATGTTGACAGCTGGAGCGCATGCTGGTACCAACCCCTCTGCTATCACCACTCCTTTACATTTTTCTAGGATTTTCATCATTGACTGTAATTTTTTTTTAACTTTTACCTAACTGCCTGATAAAGTACTTTACTTTGAACCAGCTGCAAGCGTTCCATAGTTTCAGGAAGAGACTATTATTTCTTCTGAAAAATATTTGGGTGACCCCCTCTAATGTATCTGAGACTTGAATACTAGGTTATAGGAATGTTAATGTTAATTTGTATTATTATTATCACTATTATTATTAATGTATTTGGTTGTTAATAGGGTCTCACTGTGAAGCTCTGACTCACAGGGATTCTCCTGTTTTCAGCCTTCCTGGTGCTGGGATTACAGGCTTACATCACAATGCCCAGACTCTGTGGCTGGCTCAGTCCACCCTGGGAGAGGAGCTGGTGTGGCATGTGGTGCCAGGGCTAAAACCATGGATCCTAAGCTTGCCTAAGCAGGCACTTTAGTCTGCTGAGCTACCTCCCTGGCCTGATTTGCATTTTGTTTTTCTTATGTATTTAGTATAGGGTCTACAGGTTATCACTACATAGATTGGACTTGTAATGATCATCCTGTTTTCAACCTCCCAAGAGCTGGGATTAAAGGCATGCTCCACCACAACTAGTCTCAATCGAGGATTGAACCCCAGTCCCTGCTTCTGCCTAAGCAGGCACTTTAATCTGCTGAGCTATCTGGCCAGCCATATGATTTGTATTTTCAAAAATGATTTTTAGTTATATAGTTAATGTGTGAATGTATTTTTCCTTAAGAGTTATACTAAAAATAGGTTTAAATTCTCTTTCATGCTTTCTCATGCCTTATATGGTTAGTTTTCCCTCTACTTCACTAGTGATAACTATTTGAAGTTGGTATATATACTTTCATGTCTCTCTATGCCATCTGTCTCTGTCTATGTGTCTATCTATGTATGTATCTATACATACACACAAATTGCATGTTTATATACTTTTTCTTAAGTGGTAAGTTCTTCTTACTGTTCTACAACTTACTTTCTTATTCAATGACTATATATAGCATTTAGAAATTAGTCCCTACAGAGCTACATCATTTCTTCACACTATCCCTTTTATACTAAAAAGCAGGTTATTTATTTATTTACTGGTGTGTACTTATTTTTATTTTAAAATGTCTATGAATAGTGCTGAAGTGAGCAGTTTTACAAGTTTTTATATGTATAGTGCAAATGTTTCTATAGTGTAAAAACAGCATTTGTGCATTTTTTGTTGGAACACATAATATTAAATTGTTCTTCTGAGCAATATTTCATTATACTGTAGAAACTTAATTCTTTAAAACCCAAACACTGACTTTTCATCTCAAAAAGTCATTTACCATCAAATACATGACTCCATTTTTATAAGCTGTGAACCTAAAACTAGAATAGCTATTAGCTGTAGGAGCAAACTGGCATATGTTTATATACTGAGCTTTATGAACAGAGAGATTATGGAATACAACCAAATCAAGTAGAATTTACTGTGGGAAGATAAATGACTATAGCCTAAGAGGAAAAAGATTCATGGAGGATAAAGTATTATTCAAGAATAATTTCAGGAAAAGGTGAAATCATGACTTTCTACTGATATGAAGACAAATGTATATTAAAAATTTATTATATTCCCGAGCTAGGACAAGACCAGGCAGATACTGTAACCAGTTGAAAGGAAAAGCCAAAGCAACACAAATTGCATTGACTCACGAGATACTGAGATGAATTGTACAAATGATAATATTAGTTTTTTCACTGAGTATGGCTTAGGGAACTGCTATATTCATTTCGATCACTACAATACAGAAAAAGGGGCCAGCCAAATAGCTTAGTGGATTAAAGCTTCTGCAAGCAGGTGCAGGGGCCAAGTGTTCAATACCTGGGCCTGCCATGTTGACCCCGGCCCCCACGGTGCACTGAGACAGCAGTTGATACTGGGCATGGTGGCACACACCTGTAGCCCCAGCATTTGGGAAGCTGTAAACAGGAGAATCACTACAAATCCAATCTAGTAGTGAGATCCTGAACACCCTCTAGACCCTTCCCTAAAATATACAAAAATAAAAAGATTTACAATACAGGAAAAATTGCATTAATTGCCAACAATTTAGAGAGTTCCAAAATAACCCACAGTTTACTGGAATAGAATCTGATCTCCCTGGAGATTATGCCATAGAATGTGCATAGTTTTTAATTAAAACACAGATTTCTTTCTGTGCTATGAATAATACCTCAAGTTTGCTGGAGGACCAATGGGAGGGTCACCTAGACTTTGCAGCCAGGTGAAGTGTAGAACCAATGGACTTGACTGTTAAAAAGGTAGGCTTTTGGCACAACCGGGGATCGAACTACTGAACAATCTCCCTGGCCCCTTAAGCTTTTTTTTTTTTTTTTTTTTGCGGAACCAGGGAGCGAACTCAGGCCCTTGCACTTGCCAGGGAAGCGCTTATTCCACTGAGCCATCTCCCTGGCTTCGAAAAGGTAGGCTTTAAAGTTGCATTGGGGACTTCCCTTCCTCAGTCTAATTCAGATGAGTCAGTGTCAAATAGAGAGTTTTGGCCTTTTTTGTTGCACCTAAGAATTCTAGATTTCCCCTGAGCTCTCCCTTTTACAGATCACCTTGAAAATAACCTCTTTAATGGATTTCTTCACTACCATATTATCTGGCAATCCTTGTAGTGGGTATATATTCAAAGGAAATGAAGCCAATATTCAGGAGAGACACACTTGAGTGTTCATGGCATCACTATTTCTAAAAGCCAAGATGCAAAATCAGCGTGTATTTTCAATGAATTAATGGACAAATAAAATGTATATATACACAATGAAAATGTATATTCCATTCCAATATTACAATTGAATATTGTATATTCCAAATTGAGTGCAGCCTTACAAAGAAAATCCTATCTGTAACAATATGGATGGATCCAGAAGGCATTGTATTACTGAAAGACAAGTATAATCTCATTTCTGTGTAGAATCTGAAAAAGTTTAATTTAGAGAAGCAGAGTTATAGAATAGCAGTTACCAGTGCCTAGGGTAAGTTGGTAGTTGGGGAAATCCTGCATAAAGGACATAAAATTTTACATGGATAGCAGAATAAGTTGAGAGATCTAATTATAATATGTAACTAGTTAATCTACAATATGGTGACTATAGTTAATGTATTACATACTAGATATTTGCAAAGAGTATATTTTAAGTCTTCTGGCTAGAAAAGTATATGAGGTAACACATGTTTATTAACTTGACAATCCCATATTGTAGAAATGTATTGAAACATCACAGTGCACATAATACCTATACACATCTATGCATAACATATGTACAATTATGCAAATATGCAATAGACATACATTTTTATTTGTTAATTGAAAATACATAAATAAAAATAAAAGATGAACATAGGAATAAGAATAGTAATGCAACCTTCTAAAAATAGAATAGAATCATTCCTATGTTATTATGAGGATTACATGATCTTTAAATGTAACTAAAACTTAATAAATAGCACAGGCTCATTCAGTGTAGCCCATTCTGTCACCCAGGTACCTCCTAGGGAAAAATTTTCTGCTTTTGTGATTTTACAGTTAGAGCAGGCTTCTTACCACCCAGGATCCAATTTAACCCTTTCCTGTCCACTCAATTCAAATATGTATTTGTGTTACTCATTTTCATTTTTGTTATAGTATTTACTGCGCTTTGTGATTTTTTTCATTGTTTTATTTTTTAAACATATTTGTGTTTCATCAGTAGAATGTAGTTCCAAAACAGTGATGGCAATTTTGGTCTTATTTGTTGACCAAGTTAGGAAAGTGCGTATCACATATTTGCCTCTCAGTAAATATTTCTTGAGTGAAGGAGGCAAATGCATCTCTCCTTCTGTCTGCACAGTAAGAATTCTTCCGAATCGATTCCTCTGGGACTTGCCTTAGCTATCAGTAGCACACATGCCAGAACAAACTAGGGGAGGATAAATTCTGGTGACAGAAGAGCTGATGGAAAAACAGAAGGACAAGATTATATTGGGATGTTCACAGAATGGACCAAAGTGACAGAAGGGGAGAAGAATAGGGGAGGATGAAATAGAAGGCCACAGTGCTGAGGTGTGATTGTGGTGTTAGATTTTGGGATGTTTTGTTTTACTGTTTGAATAAAGTGATGTGAATGTCTTTTCCATTTCATTACACTTCCAGGAATAAAAGATAGTTTAGTTCAGCTCTTCAGAGATATGTAATATTTAGCAGCCTAAATGGCATGTTTTGCTGGTAGAACTGTGATTCTGTGCATTGAAATCTAATCTTACTCAATGGCCTTTTCTTAATCTGTGATTTAGTTTGTAATATATGTAAAATGTTAGGTCTGCACATTTACATTTTTATAACTATATTTTTTTTCTTTTCCAATAGGTAGAAAACAGACCAAAGTATTATGGAAGAGAGTAAGTATGGATTATCAAAAAACATTGTAGATTGCTGTGTGTATAAAACAGTCAAAGGAATACTTTCAGTAAACATAAAGCAAGATAAAATATTCTAGTTTGGAGGGAAATTTTTTTCTTTGGAAACATATATGCAATCATGTTGAAAATGTTGGCCAATTAAGTCAATAATCCTAGATGTATATGGAGAAAATGTGTATATTTGTATGCATCCATATATTAAATATATACACATATTTATACTATGGGGGATATTGATGATTTATTTCACATTTACACCCTTTTTCAAGTTTTATATAAGTACCCTGTAATCTCTTCTAGAGGGAAAAAGAAGTACTAATGCTACCTAGAAACAACAGATTTTTTTTGTGGTACTGGGGGTTAAACCTCAGGGCTTTTAAATACAATGACATCTGTAGACCTTTTAAATTTTATTCTTATCATTTTGTGGCGGTCGAGAGTTGTTGAGAAAAGGTTTCACTTTGTAGTCCAGACTGGCCTCAAACTCCCTATGTAGTCCAGGCTGGCCTTGAACTCACCTCCTGCCTCAGTCCCCCAAGTGCTGAGATTACAGGCATGCACCATCATACCAGGCTGTTATTTATTTTTAATTTATTAAAATTTTATAAAATTTTGATATATGACCTTACTAAATTCCTAAGTTGTTGAAACTGGTCTTAAAGTTACGATTCTCTGGCTTTAGCTTCTCAGAGTTTTGGAATTATAGAACAAACCACCATGCTTAGCTCCATAAAACAACTGTTAAAAATAAATCTTTCCTTCTGAAGATTTATTTCCTTAATGTTTTATCTTTAAAATTGAGAGACAATACGTTTGTAGCCTGATGTTTTCATTTAATGTTGGTAATGAGTATTGCAAAACTTTAAAAAAATTTAACTTTATTTGCATTTCTATAGTCAAACAACAGGATATATCCCAAAAATGGTTCAGAATCCTGCTGTAATAGTTTTTTATTAGCAGTCTAGAGAAAAATCCCTGCATTTCCCAAGTGAAATCATTTTTCCATGCCTTGAGATAAACAGTGATTGGCAAATACTTTTTTAAAATTCTAAGTGAATTTTCTAGGAAGGAGTATAAGTTCACATTTTAGAAACACTGATATTCACTACATTGTATCATAATTTACATTATCACTGTTCTTCTTAATCAGGTTACTTTTGAACCATATGAATTAAGTGTCCTAATCAGAAATGTTTGGCCCCAGAAGTGTGTCAGAGTTTGGTGCACTTCGTTTTGGATTAGGGACACTCAGTCTCTACTATTACAAGTATTTCCATAAAAAATGTTGTGCCACCAGAAGCTTTTTGGGTGTAAGAGATACTAAGCCAACAGTAATAGGAATAAAGTTCTTTAAATTTATTTGTCAAATTTTGTCAAAAAATTTGTTTTGGGTTTGATTTTCTTTTGAAGTAATTGAGATTTTTAAAGATCCACTTTTCAAGTGTATTAATTGCTGTCGTGTAAACTTAACCATATACCAACATGCTAATATAACATGCGTGTTACTGCAAGTGATGCATTACCGTCTTGCTCCCAGAAGATTCACACTGCTAGACTCTGGACTTAGTTCAGAAAGATTCAGGGTTTTATGAAGATAAAAAATTCAAGAGCTCATTATTATTGTCATGCTTTTAACATATTTTCCGTGAACTGTTTTAATGATAACAGGTAGTTTAATGATAGTAGATAGAACTGTTTTAATGATAGTCTGTAAGGAAAATCTCTGAGAACTACCACTTAGATGAAGTAAAGTAGTTAAATTATGAAGGTGCATTTCAGAGCTTTTAATATTTATCATTCTAAATTCAGGTGACTGTTGTTGGTTGTTCTTTTTGTTTTTGTTTTTGTTTTTTGTTTTTTTTTTGTATCAGTGGAAGCTACAGTGTTTCTCTGGAGCACTAAGTCTGTAGTTACTGTAGGGGATGGGACACTTTTCCTCTACCCACCTCAGTTTGATAGATGAGCCTGTGAAATAAACTACAACAGGTGGGTTCCCAAGAGGCAACATCTATGTGCTATTAATTTAGGCAGGGGGTGCTTTTCTTTTTTAAACAGAATAAATTTTTTAAAAGTAATTTTATTGAGAAACAATTAGTAATGAGACAGTTTCAAAACCGTTCAGTAGGACAGTTTCAATAATAAATACATTGCATATTGTTGTCTTAGTGGTTATTCATTGTATAAGATACCACAAACACTATTAGAACAAATCTTTCTATTCATTGAATTAAGAGAATGTAACTGTATATCTATCCTACCTATTTTGAATATACACATGCAAAATGGTCATTCCTTTGTATCCCCTTTAAAATTTTTTTAAAAAACATTAAAAACAGTACAGAATTTCAAAACAAGATGATAAGAAATCAACAATGGTTGTTATATTGCATATGGTTATTTTCAGAGTAGTTGTTCAGATTACCAGATACAGGCTTGCAGAACTGATCAAAAAGTTAAGCATTAGCTGTTCCTTTCAAGAAATTAGTAGTTAATTATCTTAGCTATTATGTGTATTTATTTATTTATTTATTTCCCTTCCCTCATCCCAATTCTTTCCTTCTGAGAAGTCTCTTTCTCTTTCACAATATGTATTATACTTTTTGTTTACTCTTTCAGTTGCTTACACTAGGGATACAGTTTTGATAGCATGTGTACACGGCCACCACAGGAAAAATAAGGTGAATACCCAGAGCTATTTGAGAGCTTGAATACTATCTTAATATGAGAAAGGGAAGGAGAGAATAGTTTTAAGAAACACAAAATCACGTAAAAATATAAATGAGAGATACGCATAACCTGTGACAAAGTCTGTCTGGGTGTGACGCCAGCAGTGCATTAGTGTCCTCCCCTGTGCTGAGTCAGTCTTCAGTCTTCTCAGTTGGTGAAACTCTTAGGAAGGGGACTGATTTGGGCTGCTTTTGAAGTGTTTGCCTTTAGATAGATAAAGTAAGTTCAGAAAAACTCTTCTCACACTGGCTGTTTTTCAAAACCCTTCAGTTTAAAATAATATGCTAAAATAGCATATTTTGAGGGTGACAAGTATTGAATTCTTTCATTGTCTTTGAGTTACTACTAAAAGGACATGCTGTATGTTTATGTTCTTTGTAAATTATAAATCACCATACAAATGTAAGATGGTTTCGTAGTTTTAATATATGTTACCACTGATATTTTTTGGTAATGTTTTGTATCACATTGTTACAGATTTATGAAGAATGTGCTATTTATTCTTTTTTTTTTCTATTTTAGTGGAACCAGAGATTGAACTCAGGCCCTTGTGCTTGCCAGGGAAGCGCTTATTCTACTGAGCCATTTCCCTGGCCTTGTTCTTTTTTTTTCTTTTTAAAAAGTTTTGACAGGAAATGAAAGCAAGTACTGCAATTGCTTGTATATTCTTTATGTAGATTATGCACATTATTGGATTTGTAAGCCAATTAAAGGCAACATAGGAGCTGGAAAATTGCCAGCATAGACTCCTAAGTCAAAATTTTGGTCCAGTACCACTAGAGAGAAGAAAATGGGGTGAATTTCTGTACATATTTTTTTAACAAGTCCATGTGATCAAATAGCTACATAAAAAAGGATTGCCGTCTCTACACTGGTTGATCTTCCCTCAGATGTACATGAATTTTGACTTCGTGCTTAGCAACTGGATTCCTTGGCTACTCCTATGCTGCTCTTACAAGAAGCTGGCCAGAGGGGCCGGGCGTGGTGGCGCATGCCTATAATCCCAGCACTCAGGAGGCTGAGGCAGGAGGATTATTGTGAGTTCAAGACCAGCCTGAGCTACAAAGTGAGATTAAGGCCAGCCTGAACTGCATTGTGAGACCCTGTCTCAAAAAGACAAAAA
>PVKA01028112.1:0-29740 GCA_004027165.1 Ctenomys sociabilis
AAAAAAAAAAAAAAAAAAAAAAAAAAAAAAAAAAAAAAAAAAAAAAAAAAAAAAAAAAAAAAAAAAAAAAAAAAAAAAAAAAAAAAAAAAAAAAAAAAAAAAAAAAAAAAAAAAAAAAAAAAAAAATATTCTAGCCCAGACTATACCCTGCAAAACTCTCTTTCAAGTTTGATGGAGAAGTGAAATATTTCCAAGACAAAGAACAACTAAAGAAATTCATGATGCCAAAGCCATCCCTACACAGGCTACTGAAAGAGGTTCTAGAGATACACCACAATGACCAGAACTCCACGAATGAAAACAAAAGGAACCCACTAAACAGGACAGACAGTTAAACACAGGATACAAAGGAGTAAACAACACCAGGCAAATACCCTGACAATCATAAGTCAAAACATTTCAACTATAACCATCAATGTAAATGGACTCAATTCAGCAATTAAGAGAAATAGACTAGCACAGTGGATTAGGACACAAAACCCAACAATATGCTGTATACAAGAAACACACTTAACTCAAAAGGACATTCATAGGCTCAAAGTCAAAGGATGGAAAACAATACTACATGCCCCAGGACCTCAGAAAAAAGCATGAGTAGTAATTCTGTTTTCAGACAGTCTCAGCTTCAAACCAAGAATGATCAAATGACACAAAGAAGGCCATTATGTATTGGTCAGGGAAAAAATTCAAGAGCAAGAAGTAATACTCATAAATATCTATGCACTAAACACAGGGGCACCCAACTATGTAAGATAAATCTTAACAGACATGAAAAACTTAATGTCTAAGAATACAATCTTAACAGGAGATCTTAACACACCCTTATCTCAACAAGATAGATCATCCAGACAAAAAATTAGCAAGGAAGTAGAAGAACTGAAGCAGAGCTTGGAACAAATGGACCTGGTGGACATATACAGAGTGTTCCACCCAACCACAGCTGAATACACATTTTTTTCAGCTTCACATGGGTCATTTTCCAAAATAGACCACATACTAGTCCAGAGGTCATGTGTAAGTATACGCCAGAAAATACAAATTATCCCATGCTTATAATCTGACCACAGTGCAATGAAACTGGAAATAAATGACAAAAGAAACCAAAAAACCCCACTAAATTCATGGAAACTAAACAACACCCTACTCAGCAATCAATGGGTCGCAGAAGAAATGAAACAAGAAATTCAACAATATCTACAATTCAGTGAAAATTCAAGCACAACTTACCGGAGTTTATGAGATGCAATGAAAGCAGTTCTTAGAGGGAAAATCATAGCTATGAACTCACACATTAGGAAAACAGAACAGGAACAAATTAGCACCCTAATGTTGCCCCTCCAACAACTAGAAAAAGAAGAGCAAACCAAACCCAGAGCGCAAAGACATGAAGAAATCATAAAGATTGGAGCAGAAATTAATTCAATTGAGATGGAGAAAACAGTTCAAAGAATCCACAAAGCAAAAAGTTGGTTCTTTGATAAACTAAATAAAGTTGATAAGCCTCTAGCCAACCTCATCAAAAAGAGGCAAAAGAAAATTCAACTATAAGCGATAAGGAAAGAAAAGGGTGAAATCACCACAGACCCAGCGGAAATTCAGAAGATTATCAGTAGTTACTTCAAGAATCTTTACGCTCACAGAATAGAAGACACAGAAGAAATGGACAGATTCCTCAAAAGGTAAAAATTACCAAAACTGAATCACGAAGATATAACAACTCTCAATAAACCAATAACAGCCAACGAAATACGAAACATAATAAAAAGCCTACCGACAAAGAAAAGTCCAGGTCCTGATGGATTCACAGCTGAATTCTACAAGAAATTTACAGAAGATATAATCCGCACACTCCACAAACCCTTCAGTGAAGTTGAAAAGGAAACAGTCCTCCCAAAATCATTTCTGAAGGCAAGTATAATATTGATTCCAAAACCAGGGAAACAAACCAAAAAGGAGAACTACAGGCCAATCTCCCTCATGCACATAGATACAAAAATACTCAACAAAATCTTGGCAAATAGAATACAGGAAATCATCAAGAAGATCATACACCATGACCAGGTAGGATTCATCCCAGGGATGCAAGGATGGTTCAATATTTGAAAATCTATAAATGTAATACACTATATTAATAGACTGAAATCTATAAACCACATGATCATCTCAATTGATGCAGGGAAAGCTTTTGACAAAGTCCAACACTCATTCATGGTCAAGGTCCTACAGAAAATTGAAATAGATGGACTCTACCTTAATTTGATATAAGTCATCGATGACAACCCAAAAGCTCATATAATCCTAAATGAGGAAAAACTAAAATCTTTTACTCTTAAATCAGGTACAAGACAAGGATGTCCTCTATCACCCCTTCAATTCAATATAGTCTTGGAATCATTAGCAATAGCCATTAGAAAACAGGGAGAAATAAAGGGAATAAGAATAGGTAAAGAAGAAGTTAAATTATCACTATTTGCAGATGACATGATACTTTACGTGGAAGACCCCAAAAATTCCACCATGAAACTACTAGAACTGATATGGAAATTCAGTAGCATAGTGGGATACAAAATCAATACTCAAAAGTGAATAGGATTCCTCTACACAGATAACAAGCACACTGCAAGGGAAACAATAGAAACAATACCTTTTACAATAGCACTGTGGAAAATGAAATACCTTGGGATTCACTTAACCAAGAAAGTCAAAGATCTTTTCATGAAAAATTACAACATCGTAAGAAAAGAGATTATAGAGGATTTCAGAAAATGGAAAGATATTCCATGCTCGTAGATAGGAAGAACCAACATCGTGAAGATGGCCATACTCCCAAAATTGCTGTACAGATTTAATACAATCCCTATCAAACTGCCACCAACATACTTCCCAGACCTAGAGAAATTATTCCTAAAATTTATTTGCAAGCACACATGACCTAGAATAGCAAAGGCAATCTTGGCCAATAAAGACGAGGCAGGAGGCACCACAATTCCTGACTTGAATTTATGCTACAAAGCCACTATGAAAAAATCAACATGGCACTGGCAACACAATAGACCTGAGGCTCAATGGAATAGATTAGAAGATGCAGAGGCATCTATGAACACACTCAGCTATCTGACTTCCATAAAGGGGCAATCATACTTACTGGAAGAAGGATAGCCTCTTTAATAAATGGTGCTGGAAAATTTGGCTTTCTACTTGCCAAAAATGAAAACTTGACCCAGCTCTATCACCATGCACTAAGTTAAAGTCAAAATGGATTGAATATCTAAACATTAAAACAAAACACTCAATCTGGAAGACAAAGTAGGAGGACTGTTGAAGACATAGGGGTAGGTAAATATGAACATACATATTTGCACATGAAGCACTTGAAAGAATCAACAACTGGGATCAACTCTTCTTGAGTAGCTTCTGCATGTCAAACAAAATTGTCAACAGAGTGAAAAGACAACCCATAAAATTTGAAAAAATCCTAATAAGCAATCAGACAAAGATCTGCTGTCTAGAATATATGAAGAAATAAGATATAACAGGGCCCGCAAATTTAAATACCTAATTCAGATATGAATACATACTTCTCAGAGGACAAAATTAAAGAAGCAAATAAATATATGAAACAATGCTCCACATCGCTAGTCATCTGTGAAATGCAAATAAAAACAACACTGAGATACCATCTCACTCCAGAAAGAATGGCTATCATAAGGAAATCAACCAACAACAAATGTTGGAGAGGTTGTGGGGAAAAGGGAACACTTCTTCACTGCTGGCGGGAATGTAGACTGGTACAACCATTGTGGAGGTCAGTGTGGAGACTCCTCAAAAGAGTAGGACTGGAAATCCCATTCAAGCTGGCTATCCCCTGCTGGGAATTTTCCCAAAGGAACTGAAAACATTGTATCATAATGATATATGTACACCTATGTTCATAGCAGTACAATTTATGATAGCAAAATCTTGGAAACAATCAAGATGTCTGTCACATGAGGAATGGTTGAAAAAGATATAGTATTTGTATGTAATGGAGTATTACTGAGCTATTAAGAATGATAAGCTTGAAGCATTTATATTGAAGTGGATGCCATTCGAACATATACTCATAAGTGAAATTAAGGAGACACACATGTCTAAATATCATATAATCTCCCTAGTATAAGACGCAAAAAGAAGAAATACAAATGGAGATGTACAACAACAACTAAAAACAATTGAATCAGATAAAGCAAAGTGAATGGCATATGCTGCAGGATACTAATCAGCTTTTCTTCTCGATGATTAACAACCTAAGTTCACAGATCAAAATTGGAGAAACAGAAGAGCCACAAGGCCAGCCAACATTTTGGCCCTAGCCTTTCAAGGTCAGCAAAGACTCAGGACATAGGAGAACCTGTACTGAAACATCGTGAAACTCAGTTGAGCTCCAAATTTTCTGAGCAAGAAGATTATGCAGCCACTGAGGAAAGAGATCCAAGTTCTATAGTGTGCCTGGGGAGAGTCACATGAAGAGAAAACTTTCTCTCAGGCTCTCCCTGAGAGCAAACTGGTCAAGCATTGGTCATGACTCATCCACATGGATGACACACAACAGATTACAGAATAAGGTACAGGAGTACAAGATAAACCCTGAGTGTACTTCACTGACCTTATAAAAAACAAAAAGCACATGTGTTGGTATATAGGTCTTGCTCTATCTAGGTCTTAACCCTCCAGCAGAAAAGTATAAAAATGAAGTATACACCACGGGGCCATAATAATAAGTTCAGCTGTAAATGGCTATGGTCGACAACTTCTTCAGATAACTCACTATTGTTGTGGAATCCTGGACTGTGTTGGATTGTGTCATCGAGTTCAGGCACCTAAATTAGTTGAATGACAATCGAGTTCCCATCTTTGACAGGTGTAGACAAAGGAAGGGGTATAGAAAGGAAGAATCATGATGTGTGTGTATGGACAGTACAGTTGGGATAGATAACGCTGTGCTTCTACATAATTGTATGAGAGGCAAGATTTGCACTAATGATGGTTGGATAGGATATTATGTCGGCCTCTAGTACTATGGACAACCATTAGGAAAATAAAAAGGTAGAAAGTATTAATTATTGAATCTTTGATGTAATTTACGCATAAAAATAAGATACACAAACATCTACACTCTCTTAATTTACTGATAAGAGACATACGGTATAATAATGTCTGTAAGTATAATATCATGTATGCACCTTCTATGATACCAAGGCATTATGAAAACATTTTTCAATGTATTAATTTATCAAATCCATCTTGTCAAGGTATCTTAAAACTGTCTCATTGATATTTGTACTTCAATACAATAAAAAAAAATAAAATTAGAACTTCTGTTCTTCAAAAGGCACCATTAAAAGAACAAAATGTCAAGCCAGAGAGCTGGGGACACCCCTGGCAAACCACACATTTAACAATGGACTTGTATTTGAAATATATAAAGAGATTCCAAGATTCAACAATAAGAAAACAAAGAACTCAATAAAAAGCATACAAAATGTCTGTGCAGACACAAAGAAGAAAATGGATGCCAAATTAGCAGAGACAAAAATTTTTCAAGATACTTATTCATTAATGATATGCATATTAGAAAACACAGGGAGAGCATAGCTTTTAGAATGGTAGTGCAAGTATTGGCATAGAAACAGAGCAGCTGCAATTCTCACTTGCTTTTGTTGGGAATGGAAAATGTGCTCTAGATGACAGTTTGGAGATTTTAAAAACCTTGAAACACTAAATCTCTTTTAATGAGATTTGATAAGACACTCAGACACAGAGATGATGGTAATGGAAGAGTTTACTTTCCTAGAACAGGAGACTGGTCTGCAACGGGAGGTCCACATGTGTGAGTGGCAGGGGCAAAGCGCTTGAGGAGGAAGTTGGGGTGAGAGCCTTGACTGGGGATTTTGCGGAAAAGAACAGGTGAGGCAGGAGAAGCTCGCTGGACAGACCTAGGCCTAGATAGTTTGAATAATTTCAGCAGTTTCCCAGGGTTCCTGACTGCATGTAGATGCCCAATTCTTGGTTCTAGATGACTGTGGCAAGTGGGTCATGGTCCAAGAATAACCAATCTGAGAAATGAGGCAATTGCAGATCATGGGCTCTGGATTGCTTAGCTTTGCATGTGAAAGTTCAGCTTGTGGGGGAGAGTCATTTGCTATTCCTAGGAACTCGCTACCCTTGGGAGAGGCTGCCTCTCCAGGATCAGTGATGCTTCAGATGTCAAAGATCAGAAACACAGGGTTAACACAGAGATCCTATCTCTATGAAAAAACTTCATGTGACTGTCCATATCAGCTTTATTTCAAATTGTCTCAAACTGGAAACAACCCAAATACACATCAACAGCTACATGGATCAACAGATTGTGGTACATTTGTGCCTCAGTATCTGAGGGGTGTTGGATCCAGGAACCTAGCACATACCAAACTCTTCAGATGCTCAAATTCCTTATATAAAATGACACTGTCTTTGTATATAGCCCCTGTACATTCTTTTGCATATTTTAGATTACATCTATACCCAGTACAATGTAGATGTTATGCACATAGTTGCTGTCCTGTATTGTTTAGAGAATAATACCAAGACAAAATGTCTGCACACATTTAAGTACAGAAGCAATTTTTCAAATATTTTGACTTGTAGTTGGTTCAATCTCTAGGTGCAGAATTTGTAAACAGTAGATGATTATATCTGATCCATGGGTATATGAAATACATTGTTTGCATATCCAAAAATGAGATACTTTCTACTCAGTAATAAAAGGAATACTTTTCTCTCCAGCTATTGAAACCTGAACCCAGTGAGTGCTGAGCTACAAGTTGAGCCTGCCCTTTGTATTTTTTATTTTAAGACAGGGTCTTGTTAAGTAGCCTGGGCTGGCCTGGAACTTGCAACTCTCATGCGTCAGCCCCTAAGTAGGTGACAGGAAGAATGAAATATTGACCTACAACAGTATGATGAATCTCAAACTAATCATGTAGTTGAAAATCATGTAGGTGAAAGAAGGAGTCAGAAGACAAGGATGTAGGTTTCCATTTATTCTAGAAAGTGTACAGTTTATAGTGACAGAACACAGATCAGAGGTGAAGTGAGACAGAGAGAGACATTATGAATGGACATAAGGAGACATTGGGAGTGAAGGATAGGTCATTATCTTGATTGTGGAGCTGTTTTTATAGTATACATGTACTATAAAAATATTTCAACTCTTAGGAAATGGCACCATTTAAATGCACGCAGTTACTGAAGGTCATTCCTATGTCAGCAATGCATTGCTTCTCAGCCTTTTGGTTAAGATCAAGTGCATCTGCCAGCAATGCCACTTAAAACAATGGCCTATCAAAGTATGCTTTATAACCCAGCCTCCGAAGATTTCTAGTCAAGAGTATGGAAATTCCTTAGCTCAGTTTGGGGTCTTAGAGTGGCCTAAAAGACCACAATATAGTGAAGATCCAAGATTTCTTGGGACGTGAACTGGACCAGGAAGTAGTAAGTAATCTTGAGTTCTGGTACCAGCTTTGTACTGATTTGCTGTGTTGAAATCAAATGACTGAATTTCTCCAGACTTCCATTTTTTTTTGATTAGTGTGAATGGGTGGCATTTGTTCCCTGAGTACTTTTCATCTCTGACATCTGTGATTTTGTATTTTCAAAAAGCAGACTCAGTACCACTATTTGGGGTTATGTAGATCTATCCAAGCTCAGAGAGTTCCTTACAACCTCTAGTCAGGTCGTTGGTGAAGGGGCAAAAGGAGGCAGGGGTAGCAGAAGTTGCTTGGCAGTGAACTAAAGGCTGTGCTTTTTATTATGGAAAATATAGGTACCATGAAATCTACCATTTTCAAGCATACAGTTCAGTGGCATGATGTATATGCACAGTGTTGTGTAGCTGTCATGGTAGTCCATCTCCAGAACTCTTTTCATCTTGTAAAATAAAAACTGCATTAAACACTAAATCCTCATTCCTATTCCTCAAGCCCTTGCCACCACCATTCTACTTCCTGTCTCTGTGAATTTGCCTATTTTAGGGAGTACCATCCAATACACTAAGTGCTGTTATATGATCTCATTTAACCCTGCCAATAAGACAGGAAGTAGGAACTATCTTTCAAGGAAATTATGGACAAATAAAGGTTTTGAATGAGGAGTTTGTACCACACAGCTAAGCCACTGTTCTACTATTTGGGCTAGGGTATTTCTCTCTCTCTCTCTCTCTCTCTCTCTCTCTCTCTCTCTCTCTCTCTCTCTCTCTCTCTCTCTCTCTCTCTCTCTCTCTCTCTCGATGTATTTAGTACAGGACCTACATGGTCTCACTTCACAGATAGAACTTGCAGTGATTCTCCTGTTTTCAGCCTCCCAAGCGCTGGGATTACAGGCACACGCCACCACACCCAGTCTCAAACATCACCTTAGCATTCCCTGGGGACAGGGCCAGCACAGCAGGCCAAGGATCAAACCCTGGTCCTTGTGCCTGCCTAAGCAGGTGCTTTAGGCCCCTGAGGCATCTGGCTGGCCCTGTCACTGCTCTAGCATTCAAACATAGGTCAGCGAGTTCGGAAGCCCAAATCCTTCCCTTACTGTGACCAGATAACAATACATTTAATGCAAAGGCAGGGATCTAACAAGGAGAACAGACATTTGAGAATAATTTGCAGGCCAAGGGAATACATTCCATTCCCTGTCTTGTCTGGATTCTACTGGACCACTTTAGACCTTGGTGGCTTGGTCTCTGGATGTCTATAAATTATGTGCATGCATGTGAGTATGTTTTTATTTATATTTTTTGGCCCTAAAACCAAGGTCAATAAAAACAAATTAAACAAAATGAGTAAAGCTCCAGTGTCTTCAGAGAAAGTGGAATAACATGTAACCATGGAATATGTTTTTATGACTTCAGTGTTACAGTGAAATATCTCTGGAAAACATGGAATGAGATCCAGACAGATAACCACAAGTAGTGTTTTTACCCTCAAAAGCATAAACTAACCTTTTCCTCACTGCTGTTTCAGCGGTTGATGAATCCTGAAACACAGGAATTTGCAACCCTTAATGTTACATGCGGGGGGGGGGGGGGGAGGGGAGTTAGATGCTTGCCGAAGCAGCTGTAGCCAAACAACCCCAGAGTGAACCAGACAGCCCCAAAGTCAGACTTCATGGTATAAAGCAGAAAAGTCAGCACGAGGTAAACTGGCTTAAGGGGAACAGTGCATGAATGGACAGTAGGCCCCACATCCAAGAACCATGGATTTGCACCCAGCAGGGGCCCTTCTGAATGTGTTTGCCTTGTAGACATGCAAAGACCTTTATTTTCATACAAAACTGTCCTTAGATTTATTCTCAGCCTCAGAGTGAATGTATTTTGTTCCTGTCTTATACCAGTCATTTGAGACTTATTTATTCACTCCTCAAGAATTCTGCAAGCATTCCACAATTTCTAGGAACAGTTTGCTTTTAATGAGAACAAAAATCCAACTTTCGAGTTGCCTTTTTCTGCTTAAAGATTTAGCACTGCTTTGAAATTAAATCAATACCATCTTTCTTTACAAAGAGAACTTTCAGTTTCTAAAAGGGGGATAGAAAGTACAAGATAGTAAAGTTTATGTAAGGGGTAGACAATAGATGAACAACGCATAAAGTGTTCTGCCTTACTTAGTCCAAAGAGAGAATTATGTACTGCATGGCATGGGGATTTAGAAATCTCATGGAAGCAACAGAATCTCTGCTTTGAAAAGATCACTGTGGCTCTTAAGAGATACTGCTCTGTCTGTGTACTTCATGCGTAAAGAGATAGAAAATGCTATTTCGCAAAGTACAAAGTTTTTTAATTCATTAACTTTCAGTTTGGACACAGCAAATATTTTACTTCCTGATTCGCATGGAAAGGTTTTTAAAAAGCTAAGTACTTACCCAGTAAATGAGAAGGAAAGGAAATGGAGAGGGAACAGGGCCGCCTTCCCTGGTCGCTGACGTTTACTACAATAAGAACATTATTTTTATAGTACCTCCTCACTGTTTGCAATATGGGCATTTAGAGAAAATGTAGATTAGTCAAAGCAGAGTGAAATATATAAATCTGCATTAGAATAAAATCATACCTTCATTGCATGATATAATAAAAATGCAGAAAGAGTAAGAGAGCAAGAATGAGAGCGAGAGACAGAGAGAGAGAGAGAGAGAGAGAGAGAGAGAGAGAGAGAGAGAGAGACTGAGACTATTGTCTGTATCCAAAATCAAAGCATTCTTAAGACAATGGGGGAGTAAAAGAAAAATGGAAGAGGAAAGCAACTTTAACCTAAAATATTAGGGCTGACTGTGATTGCTAAGCTGGATTACTTCGCTAACTGAGGATCTTCTACTTGGAGATTTGGACATGAAAGTTACACGATTGAAGTGAGAGTGTAAGGAACACAAGATGTGGAACGAGTTTGATTAGCTTCACATCTTTGCTCTGCCACTGGCCAGCTGTGCATCTGTGAGTGGACCTCTGGCTTCATTCTCTAACCATCAAATGCGTGGACTGGATTAGATGCTTTGCAGCAGTCTGTGAGCTGCATGCAAGGGGTTAAGATTTGTTCTGGCACAGCAACTTAAAGAGATGAGATTTGATGTGGCAAGGGGCTTTCAGAGCCAAGACTCAGCAGATTCATGGGGAAATTCATGCAGGAGGAAAGCAGACAAACTTTTTCCTGAGGTAAGACAACTGGTGGTACCTCTCCCAGGAGACCTTAGGTCCTCCTGCATGTTTTTTTTTTTTTTTTTTTTTTTTTGTCTTTTTGAGGCAGGGTCTTACTATGCAGTTCAGGCTGGCCTTAAGCTCACTTTGTAGCTCAGGCTGGTCTCAAACTCACAACAATCCTCCTGCCTCAGCCTCCCGAGTGCTGGGACCTCCTGCATGTTTTGATTTTTCTTTTTTTGTTCAATGTTGGGGCTCAAATTCAGAGTCTGTTGACCACAGAGCTACACCCCTGGTCCATTTCAGTTTTTACTTTGGACAGTCTTAGCTTGCCAAGTTGGCTAGGCTGGTCTGGAACTTGTGATCTTCTTGCCTCTGCCTCCTGAATAGCCAGTATTACAGGTGTCCCCCATCAAGACCAGCCTCCTGTGTTTTTCGGAATCAACTCTGAAGCACCCACTCCTGACTCCACAGCTCCCATGGCACTGGCACCTTTCTCCTGTGTCTGGCTGGGGCATCTGTCCTGTGTCTCTTGTGGCTCCTTTGTGTCTGCTCAATGGAGGAACCCTGGGAAAATCCTCCTTCTGGGCACATTCTGATGCTGCCCTAGGAAGTGACTTCAGGCAAGGTTTTTAGTCTTTTAAACCTCAGTCTCCTTATCTTGTATACAGGGACAATGGGCTTTTTGTTGTTTTGTTTTTCAGTTTTTTAAAAAATACAATGTAGGGCTGGGGAGATAGCTTGGCGGCATGTGTCTACCTGGCAAATGAATGGCCCTAAGTCGGATCCCCGTATGGCGAGCGCTGCTGCCCCGGAACCCCAGGAGCACCATGCTGGCCCCAAGTCAGGCGTGGTGGCACCCACCTGTAATCTTAGCACTGGGGAAGCTGAAAACAGGACGATCATTATAAGTCCGAGCTGTGTAGTGAGGCACTGTGCCAAATACATAAATTTAAAAATATGAAATAAAATAAATCTCAAAGAGATAAAATATACAGATTTCAATAAGAGTAGCCCAGACTACTGTGAAATAAAATGCAGTTTGTGATGTCTCTGTTAAACTCTTCCTATCATTGACTAAAACTCAAAAGCAAACAAACACCTATAATTTCAGGACTCTTGGAGGCTGAGGCAAGAGGATCCCAAGTTCAAGTACAGCCTGGGCAATTTAGTGACTTATGAGTTCTAAAAAAGATCTCAAAAGGGTTCATGATGTAGCTCAGTGTTTAGGCCCTGGGTTCAATCCCCAGTAGCAAAAGGGAAACAAACCATGGACACAAGAAGTGTGGCATCCCTGTACTCCTGTCCAGCAAAGCTTAGGTGTGACCCCACCCTCTGTGGCCATCTCCCTCTCTCCTGTCTCCCTGCTCACATGTAGCTGTGCTCCTTAGCTTTGTCCCCGGGCAGGGGCCTGGGCTTTCCTCTTGTCCAGCCTCTGACCCTAACTCCTGCCCCTTTGGAGCACTTTCTGTTCTGTTTCAGGAGTGAAATAGACTCAGCCAAGCAGACTGCTGGCTCCCCTGGAGAAGCATACTCTCTTCTTCTCCAATGATTGGGACCCTTTGGGAAAATGATGCCTTTCTATAAACTTCAGCCCTAGGCTTCCCTCAGTCCCAGAGAAGGAAGCCGCCTGCTGGAAGGCACAGGGATCCGTGTGCAGCCACGCCTGGTACTGATTATCCCTGGTCATTTTATTGCTTGACCAATGGCTTGACTTTGACCCCTTTCCTCTTATGCCAATTTATTTTGATTTCTGGCCCTGGTGAGTTCCACCAGGTGACTGGAGAATAGAAGCAACGGAGGGAAGGATAGGTTTGAAAATCCCAAGAACCTTAAAACATGGCTTCAAATATGCCCTCTTCCCCAACAGCTCTTCTGTGTTCTGGCCAGTTCACCCAGTGAAAGTACTATCAGCCGAGTCCCTCAAGATACGAATGGAAAACTTACCCCTTCTCTTAAGTCTACTCTCAAGATTAGCTTTCCTTACAAATGGGAACACTCTGGTTAACCAGCACTTATGCCTTCTCTAAAAGTGCTTAGACACTTCTTGGAAAGTTATAGAATATCTTTCACTCCTATGTTTAAAATAAAAATTTGCCCATACTCTGCAAACGCACATACATGGAATTTAGTAACTGCTTCTAAATATGTTGCCATTATTTTCTTACACAAAGGAAGACATCTGTTGTTGAGGAAGAAAAAAAAAATTGTTGTATTACCCTCTTACAAGACTTCTGGTTCTAGCAAATCTTTTGGTAGAGTCCAGGAGGAAACTCGGATTATGATTTCCTGGAAAAAAGTTGTCAGGCAATGAGCATGGTGTGAGCAAAACTCTAGGACTCTGATTTAGCACAGACTGGTCTAGTTGTTGTCTATAAAAATAAAAGCATATTGTGGTTTCCTTATTATACTAAAATACCTAAAATGGATTAAGATCTGAGGGTGGGCAATGATATTGAAGTGAAGAGTGGACGTCTTTTCTCAAAATGATTAAATAGCAGTAAATGAAATACTTTAAACTTTAGTTTTCTTGTTAGATTTAGAAAATTATGCCTTTCCACTCACATGTGAAAGATTTGCACTAGAGGTAGCAGTTCTGCTACATAATTCCTTATAAGTATTCTGTAAAACTCAGCTTGAACTGGTGTGAGAATATTAAATCTATTCATAGGAGTGAATGCTTTTGTTAAGAATGCAAAATAGTCTTAGAAATTTAAAAACTAGAAGGAAAGAAGCCCCTAGAGTGGTAAATAGTCCATATATGGCATTTAGGCAAACAAAAGTTATTTTTAGGAAACAAAAGAAAAAAATTAGCTATTTTTTGACTTAAATGCACAAAAATGACTGTTTATATTAGAAACAATATTTTAACCATATATGTAGAATCATACGCATAGATAGTAATACATAGTTATATGAGAGTTCTATATATAGTTATATGTTCATATCTTAAAAAGACTTATTTATTAGCACATGTTCACAGCTTTTTTTGTTAAATGTGTTCAGTACAGGGCCTCACTACACAGCCAGGACTTGCAGTGACCCTCCTGCTCTCAGCCTCTCCGTCACTGGGATTACAGGATGGAGTTCATTTTTCAGATGACTGCGTAATGTTTTGCACAGCACACAGCTCTGATGTGATGGTTGGGTTGCTACTGCTTAGGTACAGCACCTCTGTTGCACAGCCTACTCTCTCAGCTCAGCTCAGTTAACCGTACCCTTCAAAGAATTCCCACAGTGGTGCTTTGCAAGCCAGCAGAAGTTCTTTAAGAATGAACAACACAGATCACTATAGCCTTTGTATTTAGGGAACTAATGACAACCTCTTCTCCCCCTCACTTATTCCCTCTGAGTCCCAGAAATAAAAATATGACATTTTCACACTGGCAAAAGAAAACAGGAATGCTTGTTTGATCTCTACTCTGAAAACACTGGTAGAGAAGAACAAGATGTGGTACCTTCATCATGCAGCTGAAGCAATTACGAGACCATTCCAGAATTATGGGGAGAGGGTCACTAGCACTGCAAATCCTGGGGCTTCTGTGAGTCATTTGAGCTTTGTAGTGAAATTAGAATCTCTGTGAATGTTTTTAAAAACATACTCCCTAAGTGATTCCTAGGTGCACTGAAATTTGCCAGCCACAGCTTGGGATTTGGAGAGGGGCCACCAGTAAATCCCTCTAGATATGCTGAATATTTTCCCAGCAGAGTATTTCTGACTCCCAGTTACAACTACGACACTCTTTAGCCAAAGAACTCTGTCACAATTTCTTGATAAACTTTATATAAATGTAGAAGCATTGTTTTCAAGAACTCTGTAAAGTTAGAATTTCTTGATATACTTTATATAAATGTAGAAGCAGTCTACAAATGAGAATGAACAACTTCTGAATTTTCTTCAAACTGTTATATACTTTTATTTTATTTTTTGGTGGAACTGGGGATTGAACTCAGACCCTTATGCTAGCCAGGGAAGCTCTTATTCTACTGAACCATCTCCCTGGCCCTATGTTAAATACCGTTAGAAATGCTAAGAAGCAGAGGCCCACTAACAGAGGCTGCAGCTTGATGCCTCGGCCTTCTGGTGTTACATGGGGACATGGTAGGACACCAATCATCTGCACCCTGAACAAGGACTCTTACCAGAGCTTCACCATGTGGCACCCTGATCTTGGATAGCCCAGCCTGCAGAATTTCACAATGAGAGAAATAAATTTATCACCTGTAAACCCCACCCTGAGCAGATTGGGCATGGTGGCACACTGTACATAAATAAAAAGGGGACTGACAATTATCTCAGTGTGAAGGCCGGGTTCCATCACTAGTATTGCAAAAGCAATAAACAAACTAAGAAACAATTAAGGAAATACATTAAAAGTAGTATGCATGTGTAGGGGAACTTTTTGTACTAATATAAAGTTACAGTATAATGGACAGTGAAGAAGATACCAAAGTTATACCCTGAATTGCTTGCAACAATTGTTATCCTGATTTTTTGAACTTCCAAACCTGTTTGTTGCGCTGGCTAGATAGCTCAATGGACTAAAGCATCTGTTTAGGCAAGCTCAGGCAAGCACAGGAACGGTTCCATCCCTGGCACCATATGCCATGCCAACCCTGCCTCCAGGGCAGGCTGAGCCAGCCAGAGTCAGGGCATACTGGTGCACGCCTGTAATCCCAGCACTGGAGAGGCTAAAAATAGGAGGATCACCACAAGTCCAAGCTGCATAGTGAGACCCTGAAACAACCAAATACATGAAAACAAACAAAAAGACAACACCCCCTCCAAAAAAAAGCTTATTTGTAAATTGGGTGTGGTGAACACCTGTAATTCCAGCCCTCTGGTAGACTAAGGTAGGAAGAAGGCTAGTTTGAGCTCAGCTTAGGCAGCCTCCTGAATTAACCAGACCCTGTCTCAAAATAAAACAAATAAATAAAAGGTACTATAGCTCAGTCTCAACTGGATTCAATCCCTACTGCCAGAGGAGAGGGGTGGTGATCTGTTGTGTAAGGTCTGAAGGTGAGTTGGATACAGGCAGCAAGAACTGCAGACATAGGCTATTGGAGTAACTGCCTGCTCATGCGGAAGAAGAGTTTTCCTGCATTCTTCTTTCTTTGCAACTCCAAATAGGGACTCTAAAACTTTAAATGTAGTAAACCGAATTCCAAACTGCTCTTTGATCTACTGTGAAACCCAAATAAGATGATAATCATTAACTCAACTAAGTTCCTTATTTACAAAACCATTGTGACTACTTGGCTGCCATAAATAGCTCTTTATCTAGGACTGGAAAGCAGGGCTGAGCAGCAGGACATATACTTTATAAGAAATGTGAGAGAGAAAGAGAAGCAGGACCTGGGAGAAAAAACAGATGCACAGTGACTTGGGCACCCGGGGGCAGAGTGAGCATCAAACACCCAAGAATAGCAGGACTGGCAGAGAGTGTGCTGAAGGTATTCGATCTGCCATTGTACTCCCAGTCCTGCCACTTCAAGTTCAGGTCTAGAAAAAGGCATCTTTTAAAAATGCATCATCTCCTTCCTATCTATTCAGTGAAGGCAGGGATCTTGCATCCTGTTTCAAGCTGGTGGTTCTTACATCAGGGCTTCTCAACTTCTTGGAAAAGTCACTTTGCATGGTTTTCTCTTTGGGAATTTACATGAATCACAAAATTAAGGCAATAATAATTGTGCCTCTGGTCTTTGCGAACAGCCATGGCAGCAGGAGGGCAGAGCAGATGAGTGACTTGTAAATGCATTAAAATGTGTAGACCTCCTCATAGCAGACTAAAGTACACTAATGTTTGCTTAGCAGTTTGTCTTTCTCTCCCCCTTTGGCTTTATAGATATAAATATTTTGTGTTGTTTCTCTAGTATTTGCCAGCTAAAGACTTTTGAAGTACTGATGTGTCTTAGATAATTGGCAAAATGAGAATCACACTTGGAAAATTTATTCCTTCACTCAACATTGAAAAAACATTTTAATACTGGAATGAGTATATGAATGCAAGGGTGACTGAAAAAAATATGAATTTTAAAATTTAAAAACTTAGCATAACAAAATCCTTAATATAACAAAAGACCCATTGCCAAGAGGAATAGGGTGTGTTTGATGAGAGGGAAGTATTTTGAATAGATCTATGTGGATTAATGGCAGTGTGTCTTTTACTGTAATAAAAAAGAAAGCACTTAAATATTCACTGTATATTTTGATGGTCCTTTATACAACTTCATTATCTGCAGTATTGGACTAGATGTGTACGTATCTAATCTGAGTTGAAAAGAGAGAACAAAATTATGTAAGAATAAATAAGATAAATATAATTAAATTGATAAAAGTTTTATTACATAAAGGATTATATCCTTATAAGATGACAGAAAAATGATGTTTAAACAAAAACTTTATTGTAGTATAAGACATACAATCATTAGTCACCCTCAAAACACTCTCCTTTGTGTCAACACATGGACCCCATCTCTGGTACCACTTTCTGAAGCAGCTCTGAAGTCCTCATCACGTGACAGTCTTCCATTGCGCCTTCCATGGACATTCACCTTTACTTTTTACTTTTAGGGAAGAACCAGAAATTGTATAGGACTAAATCTGGTGAATGATCAGAAGAATAAGGTGGCAGATGACCCCCCATAATGCTTTTACAAGTCTGCCTGTGCATCGTATCTTTTTATCATATTCCCTAAAGACACTCATGAAAGAAGACTTCCAAAGCTGCTTCAGAAAGTAACAAGGAGTAAGTGTATCCTGAAGGTATTCGATCTGCCATTGTACTCCCAATCCTGCCATATATATATATATATATATATATATATATATGATTTTATTTTTAATTTTTGTATTTTTCTGCTCTTTTTGTGTGTGTGTTTGTGTGTGTGTGTTTAGTGCAGGGTCTACAGGGTCTACAGGTCTCATTACACAGATCAGACTTGTAGTGACCCTCCTGTTTTCAGCCTCCCAAACTCTGGGATTACAGGCATGGGCCACCTCACCCAGTCTCAAACATGTCTCAGTGTGCTCCAGGGGGGGCGGTCCGGTACTGCATGATGGGGATAGAACCATGACCTGGGCATCTGCCTAAGCAGGCTCTCTAATCCGCTGAGCTCTCTGGATGGCCTTTTGGTTTTTATATTTTTAAAGAATACAAAATAGTGATAGAAAAAATTAGAAACAATACAAAATTTCACTAAACAATGAAAGAAATTCAACAATGGTTTCTGTATCACATGATGCTATATTCAAATCAGTTCAGATTACCAGATACAAATGTGTAAGAATCATTTGAAGAAAAAACAAATCAAAACAATAATAAAGAAGTTATAAGAAATTCAAAAAAGGGAAAAAAAAGTAAAAAAATTAAGCATTAATTGCTCCTTTCAAAACACCAGCAGAAGCAATATAATTTTCCAAACTATTCTTCATATATATCTATATATTTTCTTTCTTCTTCCATTTTTCCTTTTCCTCATCTGAGTTTTTCCTTCTTGTTGAACAATTTCTTTCCCGTTAGCAGAATCTCTTGTGCCTTTTAGATTTTCATTACTCTTTCAGGTTCTCACACTAGCGAGATAATACAACGTTTGTACATGTGGATCTTCTTTATTTTACTTACCAATATAGTCTCTAGCTGCATTCATTTATCTATAAGAGCCTCAAATTTATCTGTTGACAGTGTGTCTAATGCTGCAATATAGTTTAGAAACTGCATTTAAAATTTAAGCACACACTATGTTTTTCCATCACTCCCCTTCATATATCACATGACTATACTGTTTTAGGGATGATAGCCTGAAACGATCAAACCCTAGTTCTTTTTTTTTTTTAAATAAAACCAGAAAATATTATTTATTTCTGTATATCAAGATTATAAATAGCATTTAAACAATTTATTTTCAAGTTAAATTATACATTTATTTTAATGGTTATTGTCTTAAAAGTGTCATTAGTTTCTGCACAATGAGAAGTATACTGCTCGTTCTGGTGGAGCCTACAGCAGCCCCAGGACCTGCCCCGCGACACTACGTGTGCAGAGGCAGGGCCGGGTCCTCCAGGGTGATGTGCGCTGCACGCTCGAGCCAGCCGCGCTCCTGCGACAGACAAGTCTCAATAAAATGTCTACGTGATAGTCACCCAACCTCCCAGCCGGAGGGTGCCAGGGACGCTGTCCTCGTGTCCAGTCAGCAGCTTGGGGGCGGGGCCGAGGGCCCCGTGAGCCCAGGATGCGGCGGTGTGGCCCACAGGAAGGGTGTGCTGTCGTGGACAGATGATGCGGCCCGCCACTTTGGTTCGAATGACTTTAATAGAAGCTGCAGCAACTGCTCTCCGCAGCTGCCATTGACTGCAGGAGACACGCATGTGTGGGGCAGGGACCCCTCCGCCTCCCCTCTAGAAGCTCTCCAGGAAGGCAGAAGAGCGAGCAAGAGGCGCCCACTGCGCCCCACAGAGCAACATCCACGTCGTCACAGTGCAGGCCGACGTGAAGGACACAAGCATGCGAGTCCCGCCTGGGGAGATGGCTCCAAAAGCACAGAGTGACACCACTGTCACCTGCTCTCCAAACCCAGCCGCTCTGGGCACAGGCAGCAGGACCAAAGCCTCCAGCTCTACCCACCAGGCCTGCAAACCACCAAGCGCAGGGCAGAGTGGCACCGGCTGACACCCTCCTGCCGGCTGTGGTGAGCGCGCGTGGCTGCAGTCAGGACCGCTCGGGTCAGCAGGGCCACAGCTTCATTTCTGGTTAATTTCGTGGAATTGCACTGGTCTCAAACTGTGCTCTTCTTTTCAAATGACTAATCGGCCATAGGGAACATAACAACAGTTATTTAAGTTATCTGAAAAGCAGTGTTCATCTAAATATGTGACCATGTGGAATAAAAATCACCTAAAAAATGATGGGGGCAGGAGGCCAGCAGGAAGTGGGCCCCTGGGGAGCTGAGAGCGCGGCGGAGCACGCTGGCGGTCTGCTCCGTCCAGGGCGCTGGCACTCCACGGCGTGGAGCAGCTCGCTGCGTAGCAAACCCTAGTTCTTTTTTTTTTTTGTCTTTTTGAGACAGGGTCTCACTATGCAGTTCAGGCTGGCCTTAAGCTCACTTTGTAGCTCAGGCTGGTCTCGAACTCACAACAATCCTAGTGAGACTGAATGTGTTTGCCCTGGGAAAGTTAGTTCATTAGTGAGTTACAGAAACAGAAAGCAATGGGGACCCCAGATGAAGAGGAACTAGTGTAGGTAAGTGGAAGCCACTGCCCCAGGGATAGCGGATTAAGCAGATCCTACAGCTGTGTTTGTGGAGGGCTGGAGCAGCTTTCCTGCTCCGTGCAGTTTCTAGGAGGGACGAAGCAGGCTTCCTCTTGTTTCAGCTTCTTCAACTATGGTGGCTGTACTTCCTTGTGCTCTTTGCACCCCCGTATTCTATCTGAGACAACTAGTAAGCTGCTCATTGCTCTTTGTCCTTTCTGTCCTTCTGCTTTTTAATGGCATAGGAAAAAATTTCAGCCTGATATGGATTAATGTTTTCCCCCCTGCTGCAGGTTATTGTAGTTTTGGTCTTTGACATGGGTAATAAATTCCTTTTCTCTTCCTGATATATACTATAGCTTTCAAACATCAAAAACAAGGATCAGATTTTTCTTTTTAAGTCACTTTTGGCATTACACCCACAAGGACACCGGTGACTATGGGTTTTGGTCACATGGCAGCCTGGGAGCACAAACCAGTTTATTCTGTTCCAATTCTGGATGGTGTTAACGTTGACATTGACTTTCTGCCCTCCTGTCTGTTCTTATAAAAATACCCCTTGTCATTTTCGGTACCTTCATTCTTTGGCCAGCTGTGTGTCCCATTTGCCCCTGTTCTCATTGTTCTAAGCTATATTATCTTTCTCAAGATACACTCTCAATGCTGTGTTATCTATGTGAAGACCATCCCTCAGAATGCTGGGTCTTATACTCTCCCAAAATAGAGACACATAACAAGACAGGCAGCGGGTTTCTGTTGTGTAGTGGTTATCACGTTCGCCTCACATAACAAGACAGGAGGGAGATATCCTAGGTCAAGTCCTTTACTCTATAAACTTACAGTGAAAAACCTCTGTAGGGTACCTCAGTGTTCACCATTAATTGGTTCTGGGAGAGGCCACAAATGAACTACAAATGATTAGTTTTGCCCAGAAAGGGGCGCAAGTCACAAACCATGGACACTGTTAAGTCCTAGCTTGCACTGCAGCAGATAATGAGAATGGGGACAAAAGCTTTGCATCAAAATGTGTTGAACAGCAAATCCAAGGAGGTTCAAAGTAGAGTTTACTAAGGTAGGACACATTTTACACACTTATTGCAAAAGTTTGTTAAGTAAGATTTTGTATAAGGCTATGGATTTAGACTGGGTACCACCACTGTGTCCAGCACACAAACTGATACAGTTTAATCAGTCATTGGGCTGTGGTTGTTGCAATTAGCTAATGAAGCCAATTAACTAATGAAGTGATAAACTAGCTAAATTGTAGCTAATTTTTTAAATTGTAGCTAATTGACTGGATACAGTCAAACAAAGTTGTTCTCTATGTCTTATTTCGGTTTTCCTAAAAATATTCTGTGATTGAGTTGTTGGAGTTTTTAGAAACTGCTCTGGTTAATTTCTTAGATTCCACTGGTTTAAAGAATTTTCTCCTCAACAACCTTGAGGTACATTTGGAACAACCTGAGTATGTAAATGTTCTATTTCTTTGTTCCTTTTTTGTTTTGTCTTTTTGAGACAGGGTCTCACTATGCAGTTCAGGCTGGCCTTAATAAATCTACTATTTTAATTATAAATTTCATGCAATTAAAATATATACCAGGTATTTCTAATGAAAACTTCATGTCTGAGTTGGTCTTTGCTGTGAGTATAAGATGCACACTGGAATTCTGAAGACTTAGTAGAGAGCAAAACAGAACATTTTTGTAGTCAGTCAGGGTAAACTGTACTGCATATGTTGAAGGGTAATAATCAGCTTCTCTTCTGGATAGTTAACAACCTAAGTTTGCAGATCAAAAATTGGAGAAATGGAAGGGCTGAAAGGCCAGTCAACATTTTGGCCCTAGCCTTTCAAGGTCAGTGAAGACTCAGGACATAAAAGAACCTGTACTGTAACATCGTGGAACTCAGTTGTGCCCCAAATTTTCTGATCAAGGAGATTATGGAGCCACAGAGGAATGGGACTGATAATCTATAGTGTGCCTAAGGAGAGTCACATTGAGAGAAAACTTTCTCACAGGCTTTCACAGAGAGCCAACTGGTCAATCAATGGCCATGACTCATCCACATGGCTGACACTGACAAAGGATCTACAGAGTGAGGTATAGGGTTATAGGATAAACCCTGAGGGGACTTGACTGACCTCATCAGATACAGAAGTTACACTTTTTGTAGTATGGGTCTTTCTTTATCTCTGTCTTAACCATCCAGCAAAAAAGTATAAAAACGAGATATATAAAATAAGGCCATAATAATAAGCTGAGCTATAAATGGCTCTAGTCAACAACTTCTTCAGATAACCCACTATTATTGTGAACTGCTGGACTGTGTTAGAATGTTTCACTGAATTCAAGCACCTATCGTAATTGAATGATAATAGAACACCCATCTTTGACAGGGCTAAACAAAAAAGCGGATGTAAAGGAAGAACCATTCTGTGTTTGCATAAATAGTATAGTTAGGATAAATATGCAGTACTTTGGTATAATTCTATGAGAAGAAATATATGCACTAATAGTGTTCAGACAGAATATCCTGTCTGCTTCTTGTTCTATGGATAACCACTATGAAGATAACAATGTAAAAAGTATTAATTATTGAAACTGTACTATAATTCAGCTTTAAAAAAGATAAATATATAGCTACATTTTCTTAATTCATTGATTAGAGGCATCTGCTCTAATAGTGTTTGTGCATAGAGTATCATGTATGCACCTTGTACAACAAAAAGACACTTTGAAAACAATATGCATTGTATAAATTGTTGAATCTGTCCTACTAATTTGATTTAAAACTGTCTCATTGCTACTCATTTTTCAATAAAAAATTAATAAAAAAATTTTTGTATTTGCTATATGTTGACCTAATATGTTGTATATGGGGTACCTTTGTCTGTTTGGGCAGCTATAATGAAATACTATAGACTAGATAACCTATAAACAGCCTATTCTTCATACTTCTGGAGGCTGGCAAGCCTAAGATCAAGGAATGAGCACGTGGGCATCTGACGACAGCTCATTTTCTAGTTTACAGATTGTGGCAAATCAATGAATGGTCAACGTTTAACACCCAGCTTAACTGAATCAGCATGGTTCTGGGTGTAAAGGCCCGAGGACTGTTGCCAGCAGCACAGAGGCAGAACTGGAGCAGAAGATGGTGTTCTGCTGATTCTGCTGAAGAAGCTGTGGTGCTGATTTTCCTGACATGAACTCAGTTGTTCTTATCTCTCGAGGATCTTGGGTCCTTCCTGTCACTGAGGATGGCTGTGGTTCTCTTCAGGGGAGCTCTGGCCCTTACTTTAAACATTGCTTCTGGGCTCCAGCACAGAGATCTCAGCCTCTGGCACAGACCCTTCATCCAGCTGGGACAGACTTTCTAGCTTCCACTGCTGACCAATGGGCCTTCCCAGCATAGGCTGTGAGCCAGGCTGCATGGGGCGTTGTTGTGGGCTCTCATAGTGGGTGGGGACATTGCTGTGGGCTGTGGGTCTTCAGCTGGACTCATGCAGGTCATTACCAGAGGATCCCGGCCCTCAGGTGAGTTATTTCCTTTTTAGTATATGTACAGAGTGCCTGTACTCTTCTGCATTTGACTCTTTGGGTGAATGTTATAAAATAATCATATAAATTATACGTCTTGTATTAAATCTATTTCTTTCCAAGTCCTGACTACAGTTATATTACCTTGTTTTTGGGTTCTCACATAGCGAAGAGGATAAAATAGTGCTCTGAGACCTCCTTTGTATTTTTTTTTTTTTTAAATTTACCTATTTATTTCTTTGGTACAGTGTCTAGCTACATAGCTCAGACTCACAGCAATCCTCCTGTCTCAGCCTTCCAGTGCTGAGATTACAGGTGTGTGCTACCCCACCTGGTCACAGAGGCCAGCTTGGCGCAGGACTGGCATAGCATGTGGTACCAGGGAGTCAAACTCAGGTCCCTGTGCTTGCCAGGCAGGTGCTTAGACCACTGAGCTATTCTTGCAGGCCTGAAGCCTCCTTTATGAGGAGAGTAACCCACCACAAGAACTCTGCCTTTATAACTGACTCACAAAGCTCCACCTCCCAATACCATCACATTGGTGATTAAATTTTATTTTTTATTTGTTTATTTTATTTTTTGTCTTTTTGAGACAGGGTCTCACTATGCAGTCCAGGCTGGCATTAAGCTCACTTTGTAGCTCAGGCTGGTCTCAAACTCACAACAATCCTCCTGCTTCAGCCTCCTGAGTGCTGGGATTACAGGCCTGCACCACCACGCCTGGCCCCCAGTGATTAAATTTTAAAGCAAGAACTGTGGAGAATGCAATCATTTGAGTCAGTGAAACTGATTAAACGTATTACTGAGAACTGGTTTCATCTTTCTCTTTAGTTTGTTAATGTGACTGACAGAAAAGTTTCATTACATAGCTGGCTTGCAGTATGATCCTCTTAGACCACTTATGTGACAATTTTATCTTGGCCAAGTTCTAGTTGAAACCTTGAACAAAGATTAGTGCCCCTCCCCAGGCTCATCATGTTTCTGGGGCTCCTATCCTTTTCCCCTTGCAAGGCTATTGTATCCAGCCTCACGCCATGTGATCTGGCCTTCCCTGCTGGCCTTTTTCATCATGGATCCTCTTCTATTACTATAAGACGTAAGGTTCTCCATCTGAGCTTCCAGACACATCCAGACTATGTGGGAGTACACGATCCACATGGTGTTCAGGAGGGCAGAGCCTAATTTCCTGACCATGTCAGTCGGTGAGAAGCCACTGGTTCTTGCCACTGCCGTTAGGATCAGCACAAGTACTGTGAAGCTGGAACTATTGTGAGGAGACGCTTTCCCCTACCTGGTCACTTGTCACAAACCCCACCTGTGTCACCCTCCATACTTGTTGTCACTCCTGAAGAAATGAACCCCTAGATCCAGTTCCCTTGATGGGCTAGCACAGTTAGAACAGAGGGACACAGAGGAGGGCATCATGGGATCTCAGGGCCTGAAAACATTAGTACTACCAATGACTACTATATAGGAGGCATGATCAACAAGAAATAGGCCAGATGTTTAACTTCTGGAAACAAATTACTTACAGTAAAGGGTGCATTACTATCACCCCCACCCTGAGAAAGCCAGTTAGATGCTGCAGTGCCCCTTTTCTAGCTGCCTGGCAGAAAAGTGTACTTATTGCTTTCTGTTGAAGATGGAACTCATTTTTCTGGAGAAATAAAGTTGTGTGTGATGCTAAGGTCCCAGGGTTCAGATGTCCTATGGACTAACTAGACTCTACAAGGACAGCCTCAAAATTGAAAACTTATACTAACAATTTTTTTTTCTATATTTAGGACAGGGCTTCCAGGGTCTCATCATGTAGGTCAGACCCCTAGTGATTCTCCTGTTTTCAGCCTCCCAAGCTCTAGGATTACAGGTGCGCAACACCATGCCCAGTCTACATCACCAACTCAGGTGATGGGCAGGGCCAGCATGGCACTTGGGGATCGAACCCTGGCTGCTGTGCTCTGCCTCAGCAGGAACAAAATTTTCATAGGCTACTTAGTTCCAAATTTTAATAAGTCAATTAAAATAACATTTTACAAACATATAAATTAGATCTGTAAGATTTCTTTTTTTTTTTTTTTTTTGCGGAAACCAGGGATTGAACTCAGGACCTTGCACTTGCCAGGCAAATGCTTATTCTACTGAGCTATCTCTCCAGTCCAGCTTGTATGTGTTGATCTGGATTCTTTCAAATGATCAAAAACAGATCAAAATTGTTTTTTAATATCAATGGCTTTTTGATCCAAGCTTGACAAGCTCTGGATACATGTTTGCTAAAGGACAGTAGCTAGATATAACTAGACCACAGGTGTTCTGTCCAGGAAGGGACTTAGAGTGCAGGGAAATCCTCATTCAGAAGACACGGTTTGCCCCCAAGCTCCTGCAGTCATGTCAGGGTTGAGAACAATGCTATGCATACTCTTTCACCAACCAAGACAGGTCACCTGGGAATGAAGCTGCCTATTGGAAAGGAACAGTGAGAATTTCTGGGTCAAAGAATACCACATTTAAGTCCAGGAAATTTTGTTGTGTAGAAATATAATCCTACCTCCTTCATGCTAAATTGCATAATAGTTTTTCTGGAGAAGAAGAGGACTGGCTCATGAACTCTGTGTGTCTCAAATTCTCAAACTAAAATGAGATGGTTTTATATCCAAACTTGGGTGTTCAGCTGAGGAGGATGCTCTAGCTCTACAAAGGTATATTCTAGAGAGAGGACTTGGTTTGGGCAGGCATCTGCCTTCCTTTGACTTCCTTTGCTTCCAGGTGGCTGAGCACCCAAGATTAGTTTTCGGTCTTAGGGACTTCTCTGATGTCAAGGATACCGCTCTGAGAAATTAAGTGGTTGGTTTCTTTCAGAAGATGTTGAACCTTTTCTGGACCTTTGACAAAGCTTGAAAGCCACAAATATCTCAATGAAAAAGAAACTTTGGGCATATGGTGGATACAGAATGAGTAAGAGCAAAATGAATAAGAAAAAGAGGAAGAAGACCTGGTTAGTATGTTCTGTTAGGTTTTTCTCCAAGCATTCCATCTTTTTGTAGCTATTGAAAATAATATTCAGGAAATATTTAGTATTTACTTCATTGTTTGCTAATCCACAACTGAGTTTTGAGTTCTGGCTTTGTATTCTGTCACTCTGCTTAGCTCACTTAGTTGTGGAAACTGTTCTGAAGGTTCTTCGGGATTTTCTGGGTAAGCAATCACATTACATGTATACAGAGAAAGCTTTACTTCTTGGCTTTTGTTTGAGTGCCTTTTTCTTTTTATTGCTCTTTTGTAATCCTAGTGTTATGGAGAATGACACTGTGTGAGTGGATTTTTTTGCCTTGTTCTTGATCTTAGGGGAAGCATCCTCCCACATTTCATCATTAAGTACTATCTGCAGGGAGCCTATGGGTGCTTCAGTCAGATGGACAAAGCATCCTTCTCTTAAGAAATTGGTACTGAATTTTGTCAAATGCTTTCTCTGTTTTAATTTATGTGTCCACTGGGCTTGTCAATATTGTTGAATAATATGACTTTCAAATATTAAATAGTTTTGGCATTTCCAGGACAAAATCTACTTTGTTGCATGATGTTATTTTGTTTTCAATGTATTTTTGCACCAGATTTGCTAATATTATATTAAGAATTCTTAGAACTGGACTTAATAAAGACATTTCTCTAAAATACTTTTCATTGTAATGTTTTTGGTTTTGATATCCGAGTGATGATAGCTTCCTAAGTGAGTAAGAAGTGTTTTGTTTTTTTTTTAAGAGTTGTTTTTTTCTAGAAGACATTATGAAGAATAAATATTATGGTTTTTTTTTGCAGAACCTGGGATTGAACTCAGGCCCTTGCACTTGCCAGGCAAGTGCTTATTCCCCTGAGCTATCTACCCGGCCCCAGTATTACTTTTTGATGGAATTTGCAGTGAGACCTCTGGGTGTAGAATTTTTTTTTCTCTCCTCAATGTTTTAAACTATAAACTAAAATTTTTAAATAAAAAAAAACTACCTTAACATCTTAGATCAGTTTGGGCAGTTTATGATGTTTTTAAGGAACTAGTTTACTTCACCTACATAACCAAATTTACATACAGAGTTAGCTTTATAGCATATGTAAGATCTGGAATAACATCCCCTCTTTAATTTTTGATACTTGTAATTAGTACTTCTCTTTGGAACTAGTCAATCCTGCTAGAATTTCATCAGGTGAATTAGTTTATTTTAGACCAAAACAGTTTTTCTCATTTATTTTCTCTATTCCTTTTATGTTTTTTTTATTTCATTGATATCTGCTATTTATGATTTCCTTCTTTCTGTTTTCATTGGTTTATTTTTCCTCCTTCTATGGAGGAAGAAGTGTGGACTACTGACCAGAGCTCTGTCTCATCTAATAATGTACATTGCTCTGACTTTTCTCTTTTTTTTACAGAACTGGGAATTGAACTCAGGCTCTTGTGCTTGCCAAGGAAGTGCTTATTCCACTGAGCCATCTCCCCGGCCCCTGACTTTTCTTATAAGTACCTCTTTAGCCAGAAACCACTAATTTGGTGTTATTTACGTTTTTGCTTAGTTCCAAATTTTTCAAATTCCCTTAAAACTTTCTACTTGGTTGTACAAACTTGTTGCATGATGTCCAAGTGCTTAAAGATTTTCCTGTTTACTGCTTCAAGAATTGGTGCTCACCTGTAGTACTTTTATTTTAGATCCTTTAAATTTTTCATCTAATGATTCCAATGCTTGTCATCATAGTGTTATATATTGATTGTCATTTGTCTGGTTAGATAAAAGTTTCCTGGCTCATTATGTACTGAGGATTTTTAAAAAATGTATTTCAATCAACCACAGCTGAATACACATTTTTTCAGCTGCACATGGGTCATTTTTCAAAATAGACCACATAATAGGCCAGAGGTCATGCATAAGTATATGCAAGAAAATAGAAATTATCCCATGCTTATAATCTGACCACAGTGCAGTGAAACTGGAAATAAATGACAAAACAAATCAGAAAAACCCACTAAATTCATGGAAACTAAACAACACCCTACTCAGCAATCAATGGGTCGCAGAAGAAATGAAACAAGAAATTCAACAATATCTACAATCCAATGAAAATTCAAGCACAACTTACCAGAGTTTATGGGATGCTATGAAAGCAGTTCTTAGAGGGAAAATCATAGCTATGAACTCACACATTAGGAAAACAGAATGGGAACAAATTAGCACCCTAATGTTGCCCCTCCAACAACTAGAAAAACAAGAGAAAACGAAACCCAGAGCACAAAGACGGGAAGAAATCATAAAGATTGGAGCAGAAATTAATTCAATGGAGATGAAGAAAACAGTTCAAAGAATCCACAAAGCAAAAAGTTGGTTCTTTGATAAACTAAATGAGGTTGATAAGCCTCAAGCTAATGTCATCAAAAAGAGGCAAGAGAAAATTCAAGTACATGCAATAAGGAATGAAAAGGGTGAAATCACGACAGACCCAGAGGAAATTCAGATTATCAGTAGTTACTTCGAGAATCTTTACGCTCACAGAATAGAAGACACAGAAGAAATGGAAAGATTCCTCAAAAGGTACAAGTTACCAAAACTGAGTCAAGAAGATATAACAACTCTCAATAAGCCAATAACAGCCAACAAAATACGAAAAGTAATAAAAAGCCGACCGACAAAAAATAGTCCAGGTCCTGATGGATTCACAGCTGAATTCTACAAGAAATTTATAGAAGATATAATCTTCACACTCTACAAACTCTTCAACGAAGTTGAAAAGGAAACAGTCCTCCCATAATCATTTCTGGAGGCAAGTATAATACTGATTCCAAAACCAGGGAAAGACACAACTAAATAGGGGAACTACAGGCCAATCTCCCTCATGAACATAGATGCAAAAATACTCAACAAAATCCTTGCAAATAGAATACAGGAAATCATCAAGAAGATCATACACCATGACCATGTAGGATTCATCCCAGGGATGCAAGGATGGTTCAATATTTGAAAATCTATAAATGTAATACAATATACTAATAGACTGAAATCTAAAAACCACATGATCATCTCAATTGATGCAGGGAAAGCTTTTGACAAAATCCAACACTCATTCATGTTTAAGGTCCTACAGAAAATTGGAATAGATGGACTCTATTTTAACTTGATAAAAGTCATCTATGACAACCCAAAAGCTCACATAATCCTAAATGGAGAAAAAGTAAAATCTTTTACTCTTAAATCAGGTACAAGACAAGGATGTCCTCTATCACC
>PVKA01028113.1:0-29740 GCA_004027165.1 Ctenomys sociabilis
AAGGTCACCTCTTCACTGAAGCCTTTGCAGATCTTAGAGGCTCCCACTGGCCGACAACCCTACCCTACCAAGTTCCTCTGCCTCCTTTCTCAGCTCTGAGCAGGATTACAGCAGCCTCATACTTCTATCCCAGCCTTTTCACACCAAGTCAAATGAAAAACAAATGCTTAGGGGCCGGGGAGATGGCTCAGTGGAATAAGTGCTTCCCTGGCAAGTGTAAGGGCCTGAGTTCAATCCCTGCTTCCACCAAAAAAAAAAAAAAAAAAAAAAAAAAAGGAAAACAAATGCTTAATAAAAATTTTCTGGATGCACAGCTGGTTGGTAGGCTTTATGAGCTGAACTTCCCTCGTGGGTCAACCTCTCCTGGTCTAGTCACCAGCCACCCCGGGACCTTCTCTCCAGCCTCATTGGTACTCACTAAAACTTTTAGGACCACGTAGCAGCTGTCACTTAGCTCTAATTTTCTGGCTTCCAAATGCCTGAACCTGTGCTTGCACCATCTCCCAGCCCAGTGTGGGTTTCCCTCTCTGGCTATGAGAATCCTAGTTACTTTTTAATTCTCATAGACCCATTAATTCAAAAACTTTGTTTTGTTTTTATGTAGGAGTCTAATTAGAGAGGGTTGAGATACCTGTACAGCAAAAATACCCAGAAGGTGAAATATCCCGAGTAACCCAGTAAGGACTGGGGTACTGTGCTTCTCTTGGCAACCAGAGGCTCACATCTCCCAGAATCTGTCCAAAGTTCAGCCTGCCTAAAGATGCTGCATGAATCATGTCCAGAACTGGGAAATGAAGCAAATATTTACTTTTTATTCACAGAGAAGGAGGAAAATCTCTCCCAGGTGAAAATGAACCCTAAAATCTCCTGCGCATGCAGATCTCATTCAGTCAGACTTGCACAGCTCTGAGCCAGAGACCCTTTTGCCCCTGGGTCAGAGGAACCACTGCTAAGGGTGGGAGGCACACAGATCTTGGGGTCCTGTGGTATCAGGGCAGGGTGGCAGTCCAAGGGCTATGGTTTGGAGTTTGAGCAGTGGAATAGGTGAGTACAGGAGCCACCTGATTAAGATTGAGGCTGGAATGGAAGAAAAAGGAGGTGACACTGCTGTGGAGTGCAGCGCTCCAGGGGTGGGAGAAGGGAAGATGCACTGCAAACAAGGGAAAGGCGATGGGGTGGGTCCAAGGGCCCAGTGCACACATGGTGCAGAGAAAGGCTCAGGCCACAAGATGGGGGTTTTCAATATGGGTGGAGGGGGCACTCTGGACACAGATATCGGGAGTAGGTTTCTGAAGGGGGAATGTTTCTGGAGAGGGCAGGTTCTAGATGTGATGGGTGGGGTATGGTGATGTGTGTGTGTGTGTGTGTGTGCATGTGGCCTGGGGGTCACATAGAGCTGGAAGTAGCTGGCAGCAGTGTGAATACTGTAACAGATGAGTGGTAAGAGCTTAACAGGAGACAAAGGGTGAGGGTCATGGCAAAAGTCTACTGACCAGAAAGTACAAGATCAACCAAGTATCTGCCTACCCACAATCCCCTCCATGCCCTGACCACAGCTCAGCACACAAAAGGACACTGTCCATTTCAATTGGTTAGACACCAGGGGTCTCTCAGCATATGCAGTGTCTTCATCCTGGGGTACTTAACCCGTGGAGTACTGAGTGATTCATTTTCAGGTATGTCTGTGAAATCCAGGGAACAACATGACCACAGGAAGAACAGCAAGTGCCCAGGGGACATTGCTGATAGGGCTGGAGAGGTCCACAGAGAGATGCGGACTGAGGACCAGAGTTGATGGATTCCCAGAAATGGGCCAAGAAGGGCAATCATGTGTGGTGCAAGCACTGCAGGAGGTTTGGGAGGAGGTGGTGTCCAGCAGGCAGCAGGGAGGTCCACTGCACATGGCTGGGCAGAGCTTTGCAGCACTGCAACTCATGGTGCCAGCAGGGCAAGGTGCATGGGTGGAGAAGGCCAGTTGCAAAATGAAATTTTGGAGCCTGGATGGGCAAATGGAGCGAGGGCTGCACATGGCTGAGAGCATTCAAGATAAAAGACCTAAACCAAATGGTGGGCAGGCCAAAGGAGGTCTGGCGCATGGACCCCTCTCAAGACCCCATGTATGTGTGACAAAGGCCTCGAAGGCCCAGCCCAGCTGATGTAGAAGTAGGGAATTCTTTAGTCACATAGGAGAGGGTCTGCCCCACACCACGGGGCCACAGATACTTCTGGATGGAGTATCGCTCGCCTTTTGGTTACAGGAAGCTAAGCACTGACTATTGAATCAACACATATTTTACTTGCTACATACAGGACCTCGTTTCTCTCACTGGTGACCCTCACCCTGGGATCTTCTCCTCCCCAACTCCTTCAGGTTGGTCTTGCTTTGTGTACACACTGCACCCCCTGGCCCATTCCAACCTTCCAACCCACATTTCAGAGCTGCCTTAGCCCTGCCAGGTTCTGGTCCCTCAGGGCACACCCCCACCCACCCACTCCTCAGAGTCCCCTAATCCTCTTTCATCCCCCTCTGGCCTGGCGAGCTGGGCAGAGGAGGGGCCTAAGCCCTCCCAGCTTCCATTGTCTGTGCTCCTTGAAACGTTTAAAGGGATTAGGGGCTGGGGCCTGGGCCGGGGGCCTTCAGGGATACATGCTCAGTGGGCGAGAAGATGAGATTCCTCCTTCTTCCATCTCCCTTGTCCAGAGGGTTGGTGAGTATGAGATAGATGGCGTGGATAAAGGGCCAGCCAATTAATTCCAATTTAAACCCAATTTGGTCTCCTGGTAATGAGAACAGCAGGCTTGTTTTCCTAGTGGATTATCTCTCCCAGGCAGTTGTTTGTCATCACTCTTTCTAACACTGGATCTTCCTGGGTCACTCTGCCTGGGCAGGAGTGGCAGAGCTGGAGGGCCAGGACACAGGACTGGAGGTGAAGAGTGCTGGGCAGAGGTGCAGACAGAAGCAGTGACCACAGAGGCTCATGCTTGCCCCGAAGAGCCCTGCCCTGTGCCTCAGTTTCCCTGGCCTTGTCAGTGAGCATTTTGTAATTTGACTGCTGTTCTTTTTTTTTTTTTTTAGCGGAACTGGGGATTGAACTTAGGCCTTTGTGCTTGCCGGGGAAGCGTTTATTCCACTGAGCCATCTCCCTGGCCCCTGACTGCTGTTCTTGATAGATTTGGAAGGTGAGGCCATAAGGGTTCAGAGGACAGGGGGAGCTGTGGTTGCTACTGTGTGGCCTTGGGTGTGGCACTGGTCTTCGTGTTGTCCCGTTTTCTCACCTGTCATATGGGAGCACCGACAATGGTCATCATCATAGAAGAATCCGTTAATAGTGATGTCTCAGGAGCCTGGCATGAACCCCCACACAGAAGGCCCCCACTAGACCCCTCTCCACCACCCTCCCTGCCAAGGCCCTTACACACACAGCTGGAAGGAGAAGTGCGCCATCACTCACAATTTCTGAGGTTTCAGGCTACAGTTCCAAGGTAGAATTTTCATGGTGGGGAAGAGCTGCTCAACACAGGGCAACCTGGGAGCAAAGAAAGCGGAAGATGTGGACAGAGACAGGGGGAGGCTAGGGATGAGATGACGCCTTTCCAGGGCATGAGCCAGGGACCAACTTCCTCCAGCCAGGACCCACCGCCTGACAGCATACTCACGGCAGAACTCCTCAGGGGATCTGTCTGTCAGTGGGGCCAACCTCTCCGTGGTCCAATCATCTTTCTAAGCCCCACCTTGGAACAATGTCGCTTTGTGTTTCAAGCCCTCAATGCACAATTTTGGGAGAAACACTTCCTATGTAAACTGTAACAGGGACACACTACTCAAAAAACAGAAAACAGTAACTCATCTTAGCCTACAGGGGCACATGAGGTTCCCTGGGGACCTCAGATATGGTCCTATGATTCCAGAGCCCTCTTGGGAGAAACAAGATCCCGCAATAAGTGCAGAATGCACGTGACTGAGTCAAGCTGATCCCCTGGGTGGTCTCTCCATGTGCCCTGGGCAGTCTGGCTGGATGGTTTCTAGTCTGTGGTTTTGAGTCCTAGTGTCTTCACCCTCAGTTGACAAGGCAGCTCCCTGATCTCCCCAGGATGAGGGGTCATCCAGCAGCTTGTAAGCTCTGGTGGCCCTTGTAGGTCTCTGCCTCTGACTTATTAGCTAGAGGCATCTGGAGTAGCTGGAATCAGTCTGTGTGACTGGAGAGCCCTGAGGTGCCTTCAACATTTATTCCCATTGGCAGGTAAGGACACTGAGGCTCAGAGAGGGGGAAAAAATCACTGCTAAAGGCCAGCTTGGTCTCTAGAGGCAGAGAGAGCTCCGGAGCCCTGACCCTGATTCCAGTCGAGGCACAGGAGGCATCCCAGGCACCCAGCTCCAGCCCAGGATGCTGGGCTGCGGCTCTTCCGCCATGCTGGGGCTCCATTCACAGGGCTCAGGCCTGGCCCTGCAGAGCCCGTGCAACCTGCCTCCCCCCGCTCCCTTCACGCACCCAGGACCTGCGCATCAGCCGCTCCCCGCAGCCTCACAAATCCTCCCAGGGACGTCTAGGTAATTAGGAGATTCTTCATTTACCGATGACACTTCTCATTATACAGAATGAACGCAGACTTGTTCCCGCCACACCACCCAGTCAGGGCTGTTCCTCATGTCAGGTAGGACGGATGAGCCAGGGCAGGAATGGTACCGCCCTCCCCGCGGGCCCTGGGATGGCTGCCCTTGCCCACTAAGGGCTGAAACCCCCTATATATTGGCTCTCCTCCTCCTCCAAGGACTGAGCCCTATGCTTGGCAGCCCATAGTTACCACATCCTGTGAAAGCCTTTTCTCTTACATAGAGGCTCTGAGAAATCAGTTGACTTTCCCAGGGTCACCAAACTTGTCACCTTGTCTCTCTCTCTCTCTCTCTCACACACACACACAGAGGGAGGGAGGGAGAGAGAGAGAGAGAGAGAGAGAGAGAGAGAGAGAATCAAATACAAAAGGAAAGCTGAAGCTCCTTGATTCAGGAGCAGCCAAGATACTTTCAGAGACATAGCTCTTCCCCAGAGGCCTCTCCACCAGTCAAGCAGGCCGCTCAGCACTGTGTCTCTGGTCTCCCCAGGATGAAGCTACGGTGGCCCCCATGGACACTCCCAGGGCAGCCCACTACACAGTCTGGGTCTCTACTGCTTGTCTATTAACTAAAGGTGTCCTGATGCAGCTGGTGTAAGTCTGTGGGACCAGAGCGCCTTGAAAGCCCCTGGCCATGCCCCGCCTACCTATGGCACCTCACTGTGCCTAAGTAGGTGGCTTCTTCAAGCCAGTCTGAGCTTCTCCAACCTCCCTGAGCAAGCTCCCAAGCACACCATGGGAGAGTCCTAGCTCTGGGGAGTGAGGACCAGGCACTCACCTGCAAAACCACTGCAAGGGTGGAAAGATGAGGCTTTTGTTTGAAAAGCTTTGAGTTCCAGGGGAACTGCATTAACAGCAGGGAACTTTGTTTATATACACAGCTATATATATATATATATATATATATATATATATATATATACACACACACACAGAGACATTGTGATATTTGTGTGAACTTAACACCCAGCATGAAAGCTTAAAACTGACAAGCAAAATTTAGTTAGCAGGGTGTCCCTGATTCCCAATTTATTGCTCCACCAGGGACTCTTACAGGCAGCAGTGAGAGAGTCCACGACCCAGGCAGTGGCTGAATTATGAGCCACAATTTATAAACCATTACGTGCTATGGATTCTAACCATATTTATTGCAATCTGACCACTCGGGTTTCAAAACTTGGCTTTGTACATGGGGAGGAGTCAGGGGCATTAAAAGCTTTCCCCAAGGCTCCCTCGGGGGCACAGATGTGGGGGTGACTTGATGGCCACCCTGTGGCCTGCCCTCCACAGGCTCTCGGGCTCCTAGCAGTGCCACCCAAGAAGCACGATCCATTTTGTTGCAGGAGACAGAGGTAAGGACTTCTCTCTGTTGCATTTCGATTTGTAGGTGGAATGGGAAAAAAGATCATGTCTTTGTTGTAGGGGGAAAAAAAAGACTTCATTCTATTTTTACAGATAGGCTGTAAAAGAAGGTGAGAGAAACCTCCCACTTACTCTAGTCCCGCTCTGGCACTGGGAGCCACGTGGAGAAGTCCCAGAGGGAGGCAGCCTGTTCTCTCTTAGGCAGCTGGACATCGAGGCCAAGAGAGATGGCACCGATCGAGCCCCTGGAGCAGCAGCTCACACTGACTGGCGTGGGCTTCAGAGCCAGAAAGACTGGGGCTTCAGTCATGCGTGTGACATTGGGAAAGTGAGTAACTCCCTCTGAGCCTCAGTTTCCCCAAATAAGGATTAGGAAACCTTGTGAGGGCTGGATGTTGAGCAGGGACATGGATGGTCCCTGTTGGGTAGGACAAGCATAGGTGGTAAACTGAGAGGGTGAATCAGAGCAGGTGCATAGGGTCCCCAGGCTCTAGCACTCCCAGCCCAGCAAGCTGCTTGTCTAGCTGGGAGACTTCCTGGGATCAGGAGGCACCTCAGGGAGCATAGCCTTTCTTGCTGAGCCCTTCTTCCTTTATGGTTATTTCTCAAGCAGCTCCACTTTGCCACTTTCCAGGTGTGTGTGTGTGTGTGTGTGTGTGTGTGTGTGTGTGTGTGTGTGTAGGAATGGGGTGAGGGCTTTAGCTTGCCTCCCCTGCACAACCTGGTAAGACCTGGGGTCTCTAACACCCAGCCCAGCCCTGACCACTGTGCTATCAAATGATTGGGGGGGTGGCGCATTCAGTTTCAGTCGTGCAGGTTTCCTCACTGTGGACCTCCTCAGAGTCTTTACAGTGCCCTGAGGTGTCTTGTGGCTCCCTGCAAATAGTGTACACATTTTGTAAGTTATTGATCAAAGAAGCTTTTGCCAGGAGGGACCTCTGAAATGAGCAGGATGGGGAGACTGTTCAGGTGGATGCCCTATTTCTTGGGCATCAAAGTAGAGCGTCTGCTTCCTATCACCCCCTTCTCGCCTTGGGAGGCCTGCTAGACCTCTCCCAACTTGAGGGCCATCTCTTGGATACCTTTGCGCCAGCTGGAGAAGAGGATGGAGACTACAGGCAGAGAAGAGAGGAGCAGCATCACGCGGCAGCCTGAAGCTCAGGGTCCTGGGTGCCCTTGGCAGGCTCCTTCCCCTCTCTGGGCCCCAGTTTGCCTATCTGTGAGTCCTGACAGTCTTCAGGGGTCTTTGATGCATACTGTGTGCACTTGGGTGTCTGCAGCGTAGGAGGTCTGACTCTCCTAGACTCTGCTCCAGGCACTCGGGCCCTACTACAGCCCTGGGGTGTGAGGCAGAGGAGGCAAGAGACAACCTGGCTAAGTGTGGCTGGAGCAAATTAATAATTGATTCACAGGGAGACAAGATCTGTCTCGAGGGATGTAAGAAGGGGAAGAGCCAGGCACAAGGTAGAGGAGGAGGGCATTCTTCTCAGGCCAGGATGGGCTCTGGCGGCTACATGGCCCTGCTCGGGCACCCGAGGAGGTTGGTTCCCTGGGGAGCACTTTCAGGCTCTGCCCAGTGAGGGCCTGAGGATGTGATTCTGGTGCTGCGGCTGGCAGGGGCTCTCAGTGAGGCGGAGTCTTAGAGCATCTGATGGAGGAGCGCTGGGATTTGCTTCTTTGAATCACAGGGCCTAGAGTGGGCAGAACCTAGTGTCCATGGCCCAATGTCCCCAAAACATGGGTTACAGAAAGAAGATGGACTTAGGGGACTCTTAGGGAGGCTGCCCTGAGGTGTTTAGGGTGCTCCTGATGGCTGCCCATCTTCCTGTCATTCGGGGGAGGACTGGGCCTGGCTTGGGGCTCTGCAGGCCTGAGCCAGCGCTGACCTTGTAGGATGAGCCAGGACCTGCTCTGGGCCTCTCTGGGACACTGGAGTATGTGGGGGAAGGGCAGACCATGGCCTTCACTGAGTGGAGGTGAGGAGGGTATGTGGCAGAGTTAGAATTCTGTCACTGTGATGAATTCCTGAGATGAGCAATTTATAAAGAAGAGAGGTTTATTTTGGCTCATGTTTCAGAGATTTCACTTCATAGCTGGCTCTGTTGCTCTGGGCCCAGGGTGAGGAAGTGTCACGGTGAGAATGTGTAGAGAAGGGGGTGGTGGGGCCCACCAGCCCCTTCCAGGGCAGCCCCATGACCTATCTTGGTCAGGGGTTGAGGGGGAAAAAGGAATAGGGGCTCTTGGCTATCTATCTAATCAGTCAACCAACCTGGTGGCAGCCCTAGCCCACCCTCAAGAGGTGACCAAGACACTGGCTCCCAGGATTGTCCCAGCTGGGACCTGGGTCTTTGCCTCCCTGATCTATGGGTGTGGAACCTCTGGCAGGTGGGACCCCATCTGGTCACTGTTTCAGGAAGGGCAAAATGGAGGTCAGGGCAACCGAGCATTCCTGAGTCCACAGTGTGGTCGGCAGATGGACTGCCTCCCTGGTTTTGCAGAGAGAGCCTTGGGGGGGGGGGCTCTGTTCTATGTCCCTAGGGCCCCAGGCCCTGTCACAGGCCCTGCCTTCCCTCCCAAGGGTGTGGTTGTGAGGGGGTGTGGAGCCAGGCTGCCTGAGCCTGGCTGTGGAATCTCCATGGCTGCAGAGGTCAGTATGGGCAGCTGATTACAGAAGCTCATAGGCTCGGAGGAGGAGCAGCAATTAGCTGCTCGGCTGACAGCGGAGACAGGGCCGCTAAATGGGCCCATTAGAGGGCATTAGTGAGCTGACTGCGGGGGTGGCCAGGACGGAGACACATGTCCTTGTCCTAGAGGGCTGGCTTGCCACCGCTGGGCTTGGGGCCTGGAGCCTGCGGAGCTTAACCCGGCACCTGTCAGGCAAGCTTCAAGGTAAAAGCTGCTTTAAAAAGGGGGTGTGCCTCTCCTGTCCCCACAACCGTCCATGGGGTGTCCTTCTGTGGTCGCTCTGAGTCCACTTGCAAAGTGACGCCTGCCCAGCCAGCAGATAATGGCTTTAATGGGGTCTTGCACAGAGAGCACTTAACCTGCTTCCCAGGGACCCGTCCGGCCATTAGCTCATTAGCTTGGGCCTCTGAGGGCCGATTCTCAGATGGGGGAGGGGAGGGGCTGAGGAAGTGACATGTTAAAGGTTAACCAGGGACTTAATGTGAATAGAATCCCACCAGTTTCTTTATTCATAAACCAACCTGTCTCAGTCTTGCCCTGGAGATGTTAAAGGCATTTGATACTGAGACTTGATTGCAATTGTCATTGCAATGTTAGGTTGGGCATGGGCAGGTGTGTGCTTTACCTTCATTTTTTTTTCTGAGACAGGGTCTTGCTGTATAGCCCAGAATGGCCTTGAACTCATGGCGATCTGCCTGCCTCAGCTTCCACGGGCGAGGCTCCCCTATAGCATGGGAAGCAGTCAGAACCCAGCAGACACAGCCTGGAATCCTGCAGCCCATGGGCTGCATTGTCACCCCAAAGCCCTCAGCCTCCCTGAGCCTTGAGCTCCTCATCTGGAGAATGGGCTGGTGTCAGGACTTGCTCCTGGCCCACCGTGAAGGTGAAGATGCTGTGTACAGGGAGCCTGTCGGAGGGCAGTGCACCAGTAAGTGCACAGAGTGGTGGACGGGGCCCACCTGTGCTTTGTCATGATTACCCCTATGACCCGAGTGTTATTCGTGTCCATTGGCTTCATCAGGAATACCTGTCTGGATGATAGAAGTGTGGCTCCCAGGTGACCCAGGGCTGGCCTTGCTGAGGCGGTGTGAACCTTCAGAGCCAGGCCTGCTCCACGACAAACGTTTGGGCCTCAGGGTTCTACTGCAAGACTTGACCCAGAAGCCTCTAGGTCAGCTCTGGAGGCCTTGGGGCTCTGCTCAGGGAGGGGCTGGAAAGTGTCAGGGTGATCTGGCACTGCCGGGGTGGGGTGCAGGAATGGGCAGCCCAGGGGAGCAGGCCTATGCCGGGGAAGGCTGATAAATGTCCGGCTCTAAATACCGTACTTGCCACTGAGTGTTTAGGGGGTGGCTGGAGTACAGAGAGCCGGCCCGGACCTCAGCTGGCCACCTGGGAAGGGGGAGGGGCAGGCGCAGTCCTGCTGACCTGGGACTGGGTGCACAGCAAGAGCACTTGCTCTCTGGGCAGCTTGTAGAGAACCCAGGCCCAGCTCTGCAGTCCTGCCCTACTGCAGTGGCCCTCATGCCATGCGCATGGCGTGACCCAGAGCTCCCCTCCCCAGCTGCTCTTGCTTGTGTCCCAGGCTTGACCTCCTCTGCGCCCATTGTTGAGTTCTAACCGCATGCGAAGAGATGGAGATGGCAAATTCTCCAGGACACAGAATGGGAACTTGAGGCCAGGGAAGGCCCGGTGTCTTGCATTCAGCTGGTGCTGCCTGGAGTCTTGCGGGGAGCTGGGAAGAGGGACACACAGAGGAGCAATAGAGAGGCTGGAACGCACGAGCCTGGGCTCCGCGGTCCCCCCAGTGCCATTTGTCCTTGCTTTGGGCTCGGCCCACATAGCGCTGCCTGCCTGTTTGCACCAGGGCCCTTTCCATCCTCAGGACAGCCCAGAGGCCAGGCTCCCACCGGGCTGAGAAGCTGTTCACAAGGACAGGTCTTCTGTTCATCCACTGAGGGCTCTAAGTGCAGAGATCGGCTTTCAGAAGCTGGGGCAGCTGAGCAGGTGAACAGAGCAGACTGCCTTGCGGAGATCAGCAATGGCACCAGGCCCTGGCTCTGGGGCTGGAGGGGTGCAGTGTCCCGGGCATGCACTGTGAGGGCTGCAGACACAGAGGAAATACTGCGGGGGATACATTTCCGTGGCAGAGAGGGCGTGGAGAGACAGCCCAGGCTTCCCTGCCTCCCCACTCAAACTATTCTCCCATCGGCCTCTCTGCTTGGAAGCCTTCTAGCTTCCTAGGGTTGCAGAAATTGGTCCCCTGCAGTACAGAGCAATGCCAAGCCAGTAAAGGCTGAGGGACAGATCTCAAGATGATAAGCCAAGCGCACATGCCACATGTGTCCTCAAGCCCTGGCCCTAGAGTGATCTGCTTCTATTGCTCCCTCAGCTCTCCCTCAGCTCCCAGAGGACCAGCCCCACAGGCCCTGGATTAGCCCTGTGTCCTGCTGGTTCCAGAGAAGTGGCCCTACTATCCTCAGCTGCCCTAGGACAGAGTGACATCTACCTCCAGCCCGGGGCTATTCCCCAGTCAGCCACAGCGCTCCTGGCCGGCCCAGGACTGCTGCCCTCCCTCGCCCCCAGGGCCTCACAGTGTGCACTAGTGAGGATACCTTCCTTGCCACCCTGGGTCCTCCCAACCTTGGCTCCAGAGCTATCCTTTCTCCTGCACCTCAAGTCTCTTCCTATGCATCCAGCACTGCTGGGGCCTCTGGGTGCTCTTTTCCCCAGCTACTGATCACCTCTGCCTCTGCTGACCCGTGCTCCCCTTCAGCCATCTGAGCAGTGGACTGTCCCATAGCCGTCACCATCCCCTGACTGCTTTCCCCTCTCCCACTACACTGGCTTTCTGCCTTTGACAAGTTCGCCAACACCCGTGAGTTATCCAGCTCAGGCCCCAGTGTGCCCTCATCCGTCTTGATGTCCAGCAGTAGTTGGTCTTGTTGGTAGTTCCCCCCTTCCAGGACAATCTTTTCTCTGTCTCCCCTCCTCCTGCATCACTGTCTTGGTTAGACGTGATAGACTCCAGCCTGAAGCTGTTGGGGAGCCCCAGCCCCAGCCTGTCTCTACCTAGACTCTCTCATGTAGTTCCGTGGCCCTGAGGACAAACCCCTTGCTCATGGCTCCCATTTGCATTTGGCAGCTCAGCTTGCCGGAACCCTTGATCCATATCTGCTTCTATAATACAGGTGCTTTGCTGACCCCCAGTGGGGCCACATCCCAATAAACCCCTTGTAAACTGAAAACATGGTAAATTGAAGGATGGCGACACCGCCCAGTGGTGGAGCACCTTCTGAGTCTGTGGAAGGAAGACCTTGGATTGATGCCCTGGTACTGAAAAAGAAATGTATGCTATATTCCTACCCTGCCAGATGGTGTAGCTTACAGCCCTGCAGACCAGAGTGAGGGTTGTGTTCCCCGGGTCATCAGGTGGTTGACTGGAAACTACAGCTCCCAGCCATGGCCCAGCATCTCAAGAGAAGATCCTACCACTTACTGCCCTGGAAAAGCTCCATAGTCAAAATTTAACATATTGTTTCTAGTGAATGCAGATCGCTTTTGTATCATCATAGAGCAGAAAATTCCTATGTCAAACCACCACAGAGCAGGGATTTTCTGTCCCTGCTTGTTGTATTTATGCAGATGAGTGCCGCAGTAGACATCTAAAACCACGTGGCCAACACAGAGCTCTTCCAGCCCCCAACACTCGAAAATACAGCAAACTGGGCACCCTGTCCTCTGTTGGTCTGGCCACCTGGAGCAATCCGACCATCCTGCTCTCTCTGTGGCTGTTGTCCCTGCCAGGCCTCCGTCATCTCCCTTCCTGACCTCTGGATGCCTCTGTTTGGCCCCTCCACTCCCTCTGTTCACTGAGTGGCCAGAGTCCCCGTCATAGGCTGGAACCAGAGCACCTTCCGCCCATGCCACACAGCCCTGCTGGCCCAAGCCACCCGAGGATGTAACCCTGCTCCCCTGTCCAGATGGGCTTCTATGGAACACAGAATTTGACTTTCCCATTTCTAGCAATATCCCCTGCTCACAGTAGGCTTAATATATGTTAAGAGAGCACATTGTCACCCATCGCACAGGTGAGAGAACAGTTCCAAGAGGAGGTGGCCATTGTGACGGCTCCCGGGTGGCCGTGGCCCACTGAGCTGGCCCAGATCACCCTCAGGGCCTCCTGTCACCATCCAGTCTAAGGGCTGGGCCAGAGGCCAGGGCCTGCTTGCTCAGTGAGCTGGTGAGGTGCTTGGGGGACAGGGAGCCCAGAGCCCCTCTGCTGTGCCCCTAGGCCCTCTCCTGGCATCTATCTGCCTGTGATGGATATTCAGCTTCGGGATTTTTTTCTTCTCTTCTCTCTTTCTCCCTACCGGATCTTTTTAGGGAGTAATTACAGCTGAAATGGACAATCTGTCTTTTTATTTTTAGGCTTTGACGATCAGACACCAGGGCCTGGACAGCGAATGCTGCCTAGAATAGGTGGCTGATGCCCAGGGTTCTGCTGGGGCTAATGGGGAGCTGGCTGGCAGGTGAGGTTGCTGGTGTTGATGCAAACACCCCAGCAATGAGCGGGGGGGAGGGCAGGGGGCGAGCCTTTCTCAGCGCGCTGGGATAGCCGGGGTCTGATCCTCCTGCTGGTGACCTTGAACAGGTCTCCAGCTCCAGCTTCATCTCCTGGACGAACAACAAAGAGTAGGGTTGCAGGGGCCCCACTGTGTCTGTGGTTCCAGGGTGGAGGCCGTGGGCTGGCCGGGAGGGGTTTTCCTGCCATCCATCCCTCACTGAGAGACAACAGGAAGGGTGAGCTGGCCCTGAAAGGCCACCTGGATGGCCGGTCCTGCTGCTGCTGCTGCTGCTGAGTGATGGTCCTTCAGACCTTTCCTGTCCTCTCCACCTCTTCCTGTGGCCTTCACATCTTCATTGTCCCAAAGTTATATCTGGCCCATCCTTCCTCCTAGGCTGTTCTCACCTTGCCCTCCTATTGGCTGAGGGCTCAGGAAATCAGATCACTGCCACATGGGCTGACAAACAGGAGACGCCAGCCCAGGCCTCCAGGCCCAGGGGGACCAGCTGCTTCCTGGGGTAACCTGGCTGCTTTTCAGTGGCCCAACGTTGCTTTCCTTTACATGCTACACCGGGCCTTCTCTCTGGGGCCCATCCAAAGGGCCATGTGCAGCCTCATTTGTGTACTTGACGTGCCAGGTTCAGATGAGTCAGGGGTCAGGGGCTGGGCCGTGGCAGTGAGAAGATGAGCAGCCTCCTTCCTGATCTGGAAAAATAGAGGTGACCACCAGCCCCGAACAGAGGGGTTTTAGAGAGATGTGCTTGCCAGGAAGTCAAAGTAGAGCTGGGACACGAATGGGGGTGGCTGCTTCTGACCTGGTGGCTGGGGATAGCCTCTTGGCGAGTGCACACTAGCTGGGACCCACAGGTGGGAGGACGGGTGCTCAGGAGCAAGGGACCCTGCAAATGCTGAGAGTGACATGCGCCCCTCTGCTCCTAAGGGTGGTGAGGACATGCTTATGGAACAGACATGCTGGCCACATCTCCTTGGAGCACTGGGCACTTGGCCTATGTCATTCTATCCCGTTTAGGACCAAGGATATCTTGGGAGCTTTAGCAGAAATCTGAGAAGCATTCAAATACTCTACAGAGCCCAATCTTGGCCTGAAGCATTGCCTCCTGGGAGGAAATAGCTCCAGACCTGAGTGGTACCTCCTTCTCTTTGCTCTTTGGGGGTTCTGTTTGTAATCCAAGCGGCCTGAGCTGGAAGGTTGTTTATGCAGGGCCACGGCCAGAGAGGGACAGTGGAGATTTCCAGGTCTCCTTGCCCCAGGTTAAGATGCTTCCCGCTGGTCCCCAGTTTCAGCAGACAAAGGCTTAGGAGAAAGGGAGGATCTGTAAGGACCATGACCCAGTGCGTCTCCAAGCACAGTTGGGACCCAGGGACCCAGAGGTCAGTGTGATGGAGAAGGGCTGGGAGACTGGACAAGACACAATCCCAACACCGTGGGCTTCTCCTGTCCTGGGGACACTCCCCGATTCCCAGCTGCTAGGATTTATCTCTCACACAGGGCCTGGCCTCGGGGAGGAATTGACAGCTGGTGCATCAAGCAAAGGAGGTGGTGTGTGTGTGTTGGCGTAGGGTGCTTGCTGTGGTGCTGCTGGGCTCCAGTCTGGAGGCAGATGGGCAGAGGCCTGGCCTGGCAGCCCCAGGAGGGGACCTGCCCAGTTCTCTGGCTCACTCAGGGATGGAGGACTTGCTGCTCCTGGTAAGGTGCCCCTCAACCTCTCAGCAGTGCAAAGACCTTTCAGTCTGCAGAACTTGCCACTAGCATCTGAGTCTCTGACAAGGTGCCGGTCCCTTGTTCTGAGGGAGCTGCGTGGGCGTGGGGAGGCCGTGCACGCCCTGAGTAAGCCAGACAGTTAGACTCCCAGAAGGAGGAGGAGCCCACAAGTCACATCCTGTCTTCTTCTCCTTGCACACTCACTTCAAAATTCCCCTCTACAAATCCTCTGACCCCTGTCCCCCAGGATGAGTCTCCTGCTTCCTGTGACAATAAACAAGTGCCCTCCACAGGCAGCTGCTGCCTGGGGGGAATCGCTGAGGTGGGCAGGGGCTTCCATGGGCTTCCCTCCCTCCTGCCTCTTGAGGAAGGCCTGAGCTATGGCCCTGCCCACTGGTGGGAATTAAGGGTCGCCACAGCTGGCCTCATTCAGGGAGCCATCCTGGGCCACCCAACTGTCACCTCGTCTTGTCACATGGATCCTGTCTCCCTGGTTAAGAGTCTCACCAGGGCAGAGGCCCCTGTTTGACACTGAGAGGACAGGGAGGAAGGAGCACAGCCCCACGATAAGAGCACGTCAGCTGCTATCGTAACAAATATTGATTTCCCCACCCCATCATCATCTGCTAGAAGCTGAGAGTGTGCCTCGCTCTGTCAGGCAGCAGCAACAGGGCATAGGGTGGGGGGTCTTCACCTTGGGCACCATTTAAGGGCGAGAGCCCGAACCTGTTCCCACTCTACAGATGAGTACACTGAGGCACAAAGGGAGAAGTAACTGGGGCTGTACAGCTGCAGGTGACAGCCTGGCAGTCTGTGGTAGAGTCTGTCTGTGCTCCCAAGCGCCCCTCTCCCTCTGCCCCAGGCACACAGTGAGAAAGGCTCCACCCTGGGGCCCGTGTGTGAGACCAAGGTGCACCCCGAGACCCACTCCCCAGCCCCAAACACCCCAGAGCAGAGAGAGGGCTGAGTCAGTGCTGGACCCATCTTCCTGTCCCCAGCTGTCCTGACTTTGTCCCCTTCCCCTGTCTTCCTGGGAAGGAGGAGTGGGAGGGGGTTCAGATGAGCAGGAGCACGTCACAGTCACTCCTAGGGGCGGAGCCCGCGGGCAGAGGCGGCCTGCTCCGGGAACAGGTCCCCATCACAGTGACAGCGCACCACGCCTGCAGCCACCCTGGAACACACACGCGCACCAGTGCGCACAATATTAAAGTCATATTTTTGGTTGCTGGGAAGGCTTGGTTGTCACTTCCTCTGCCCTAGGCAACCCGCTGGCCCAGCTCCCCTTTACTTCCCGGCCCTGCTGTGGAGCACCATCCATTTGTATTTATATAGATAAATCGGTCCGGCTAATTAAAGTTCTCTTGCTGGAGAGTGAGGGAATTAATAAAAGAACTTGGAATGGGGCCGACTGAATGCTGGGGTGCAGGGAGTGGAGCTAAACCCGCAGCAGCAAAGGAGGGCAGATGGTACAGCAGACATGGGAGCTGCTGCCTCCCCCGGGGGGCCCAGGACACTCAGGGCCCAGGAAGAGGGGCACCGCACAGTAGGACGAGTGCCTCCCTCCTTCCCTCCTCCCTGCCTTCCCCACTGTATTTCCTGCTGGGATTCCACGTGTGCCTTCTCTTACCCTCAGGAGGTAGCGATGGGCTGAGCAGACCTCAGCAAGAGGAACTTTGATTGACAGCAGCCAGAAGGACCTTATGGCCCTGAGGGGCAAGAGGCTGCCAGGGGCTGACACTGGCTCACAGGCCACCTAGCTTTGCGTCTGGGCCCTGCCCCTTATGGCTGGGTCACCCTGGATAGTCACTTAACCACCATGTGCCTCAGTTTACATCTGTAGCAGTCAAGGGCAGGGACTAGCACAGGACCCAAAAAGGACACTAAGACTGCAGCTAAGCAGAGGGCCAAGCAGATAGGGAATTTGCGTCACTCCCAGGAAGGGACAACCCTGGGCTCAAATCCCCACTGCTCTGTTGAGCAGCTGCAGGGCCCCAGGGGAACGTCCTCCCTGTTCTGACTCAACTGCCTTAGCAGAGGCACACACCTCCGGTTCCCAGGGCCCCTGGCTAGATGGCCTGGCGTGCACAGGGTGCACTCAGTGGTGCCATGGAAACAGCTCAAGGCAGGCTTTTCTGGGGCACTGAGCCCTCTGGTGCTTCTCCTCCTGGCCCTGTTTGGACCTCAGAGATGGGCTGCTGGCTCACAGGGGCCTAGTGGGACTCAGGAGGGAGCCATAGGTTCCTGGGCTTGGAGCTCCAGGCAGCAAACCCCCGTGTCAAGGTAGAACATCAGTGGTCGAGCGGAGCAGGAGCAGCCGGCACTATTCCTAGCCAGAGTCCCATCATAGGCGGACAAGCTTGGCGTGAGGGAGGAGGGTAAGAAGGAGGAGCTGCCAGATTTAACCCTGCATTGCTTCTGAGGGGAGGGGGTGTGGCCAGACTGGTGGAGAAGAAAGCTCCGTCAGACAGGCCACCCTTAGGGGCACTTACGGCAAACACCCACGGGCAGATGACTAAGGCCCAGGGAGGCAGACAGCCCTTCACAGGGCCCAGCCTGTCCCTCTAGGAGGACATTCAGAGTCCTGCTGGGAATTAGGACACCAGATCCAGTCCTGCATCTACCGCATATGCGCTGTGTGACTGGGGAAAACGCAGAGCCCTTCTCTGGCCCTTGGCCTTCAAACAGGACCTAACTCTATGACCCCTCTGCTCTTGCATTTTGTGGCCACAGCTGGGCCCCCAGAAAGGGCCATGGCCCTGGTTGAACTCCTTGTGTCACCTGCGGGCTACCCAGGAACTAGCTCTTGCCCCACATGTCCTGTGTGTGCTACCTGGCCAGGAGGGACCAGGGCACAGGATGGACTCTTCCGGTGCACTTGATGGGGTGAAGCAGGTGAAAAGGTGAGGTCCCCTGGACAAGGAAGGGCAGGCCCGGGCACTGCAGCCTGAGCACCTATGTGGGCAGCAAGGGGGCACCATGGGCCAAGCCAAGGAAGGGAGCCCCTGGGTTCCCTGTGAGCATCCAAGCTGCTCCCTGTACCCAGCTGGGGTCTCCTCCATGTACCCTCACGAAGCTGTCATTCCTGAGGGCCAGGACCATGACTTCTCCTCCCTCTGCCTCAGGGTGCACCAGCAGGGTCCCCTTGGGCTCAGCCAGCGCTTGCTCAGGCCTCAGTCGTGCTGCAGAGCCAGCCCTGAGTCAGCCTCCACCACCCAGCCCTGGTCTCACTAGCCACTCATTTCCTTAGTAATTAATCACTCTTGGTCTCCAGCGGTGACATTCCCTCCCCAGCTCATTTTCCTAAAGAAATGAATTCCTTTGCTGAGAAAAACCAAATGCTTCCCAGTTCTCTTTTTCTTGTTTCCTGTCTCCTCTTCCCCAGCCCTGAGAGACATTGGGGGCTGGGGTCCTCTCTGGGACAAAGAGGAAGAGGCACTGGGCTGGGGGAGACAAGCCTCAGTGTCCCCATGTTGGGCTGGACAAGAACTCCCTTGACGTCTTAATGGAAGAAAATGCCTGATGGCCCCAGTGGCAGTGAAAGGCAGAGGATGGTGAAGCCCAGGCCTTCTGAACAGTAACTCCTGGAACCCTCTGAGACTCAGGGTCCCTATCTATAAAGTGGGATGAGAATGGTCCTCACCTTTGGTGTTGTCAGAAAAGCCACAGAGCACACACCAGAATCTGGCACCTAGGACGGGCTCCATCGATACCAGCTATTATTTATTATTATTACGTACCTGGGTCTCCTGTGTTACAGTGGGGATTCAAGTGACCGAGAAAGGAAGCTTTCCAGGGAGGCCTTGAATTGACTCAAATTGGCTTTTCAGAAGTCAACTCTGTGCCAGTCCTGCTGCTCTGCTGCTGTGGATGCGTGTGACCCAGAACCTCTCCTGGTGGTACGAGCCAGGATGGAGCCATGCTGCTCTGAGCCAGCAGAGACCCAGAGGGCGTGAGTCACAGCTGCAGAAGGAGACGCTGACCATCCTGCAGTCTCCCCTGAGCCTGTGTTGTATTGGGTCTGGGGTCAGAGGGGGGCTGGATCTGCCAACGAGTCCTCCGCTGAAAGACAGGCAGCAGGCGCCAGGGCTGGGCTGGGGTTGCATCCTGAGCCCTAGGACTCCCTTCTACCCCAACTCCCAAGGCCCAGGTTGGAGTCTCGGGATACTCCGGCTCCAGATGGTGAGGGCTGGGCAAAATGAAGGAAGAGATGCAGCGGCCTTGGAGGTGGCCAGAAGACACTGGAACAGACACGCGTCTGCCAGAGTTAGGTCTTCCCTAGCCCCTGCTGTGGGAGCGGGGCTCCAGGTCAGAACCTCAGCACAGGTCTTGGCTCTGTGGACCCAGCGTGCTTCCTCCTCCACTCTGCTTCTCTGTCCTCCTGGCCCCAGCTGGACAAGCCAGACTATAGCTGCTGTGTGATTTAAGATCCCGTCCAGTAGAAATGTCTGAGAAGCTATAGCAGTGGAGGTGAAGAGGAGGGGTGGCAGGTTACAGGCCGGACAGCTGGAGTGACAGGGTGGGTGACCAGCAGGGGAGCCCTGCCCTCCCTAGTTGTAAAGTGGACTGGCTCCTCGCCTTCTTCAGGGCAGTCCGGGGATGGGATGATGACGGCTTCACCCCTTTAGCAGGGGCCCTCTTCTAGCTGAAAGAATCTTCAGAACCATCTCGTACAAAGCGACGGCACGGCTGCCACATTCGGCTGGGCAGGGCGCTCAGTGCACAAGGGTGACTGGCTAAGGGACAGTGAGTGATGCGGCTGGAACCCAGCCTGAGCCCACCATGGTGTGCTCCCCCCACACCTGGCACAAAGATACCGTGTCGGCCAGGAGTGCCGAGTGGGGCCATCCCCAACCCTTCCAGGGACCCAGGACTGGTGAGTGCTTGAGAAAATCAATGCATTACAAGAGCTCTGAACCTCTTGAAGATAAGCTTTGTGACAAAGAGGACGATTAAGGTAGGGGGAGCGTGGCCAGGCTGGGGTGTCTGGTTCGGGGTGTGTGTGTGGCCTGAGGACACCAGCATCTATCTACACTTGCTCTCCTGCTCAGCCTGGTCTGCTTGGGCCTGTCTCTTCCTGAGCACCTCCCCCGTCCCCTGGTGACTGAGTATCTCAGAAAGTCTCCCTGTTTGCTGTCACGGGCCGGAATGTGTGTATATTCCCTTTGTTGCTCTCCTCCACCCTATCCCCACGACACAAAAGCAGGGACTCAAAACCACAGCCCCAGCGCAGGACTGGGAATAACAGACCCAGGTTCAAGGCCTGGCTCTCCCCCATCCCCCAGCCACAGTCTGTGCTTTCTGCCCCTCCCGACCTCAGTTTCCCCACATGCAAAGCGAGACACTGGATGAGATTAGCAGTCAGTGTCTGTGGCCGCGAAGCAGAGCCCCCAAGCCCCTTTGTCTCTGAAGGAGCTGAGATAAAACGGAGCCTAATCCACACGGGGAGACAGGTTCCCTGCCCGAGAGGGCGAGGGCACAAATTGGGCCGTCACGTTACATTACTTCTGCCAGGTTGGCCCCTCCATCTCACCTCACAGGGACAGCCAGGGGCTGACACACAGTGGGGGCAGGAAGCCTGGGCACCCCCCAGGCCTCCTGACTTCACCATCAAAGGCCAAGAGTGAGGGAGGGGCCCCAGCCAGGGAGGATTTTTAATGACCCCAAATCCTGGCAACTCATTACGCCTCTGATAAGGCAATGGGAGCTGTCATTCCCAGATGCCGCCAAGGACTCCCCAGAGAAATTTTGCTGCCTTCTTGCTAATCTTCTTATAAACATTGTTATTTATTTTTTTTTTTTCCTATTTTATCCGACATGTGTCAAGCAGCCCCTGCTAAGCCTATGATGTCTCCTGGGAGGCTAGAGGAGGTCGGCCTGTCGCTCTCCCACCCAGCTCTCCCATGCTTCTCCCCAGCCCTGGGCAGCTTCGCCAACACAGGCCTGGGCAACTTTGTGAGGCTCCCTGGAGCCGGGGCTTGGGCCAGAAGAGGTTGCTAGTCAGTGGACCTCAAGGTGTGCCAACTTAGGCTGGTTTGGGGAGAGGAGGTTGGCAGCCCCTGGTATCACACAGACCTGCCAGCTTGCTCTGGGTGGGCTGAGTTGGTTGGTGCCCATGGTGGCCATCACTGTCTGCGACACTGACAAGGCCTCCCTACCGCCTGCAGCCACCGTACTCAGTGTCATTCACACCTTAGGTCTCCTGCTTTCTCCTTGAAGTTGTTCCTGATGCCAGCCCCATTTGTAGATGAGGAAACTGGGGGCCAACTCCAGGCAGGAAGGAGCAGGCCAGGATCTCTCTCCCCTGTGAGCCGAGGTCCAGCCTGGTCTCCTGCCCTCTGGGCAGAGTTCTGAGCAGTGTTAGGACAGCTGCTAGACAGCGTTTCCAGGATTCTTTGTGTAATGTGGTGCTGAGGTTCAGGGGACCTCTGCCTTGCTGTCCCTGTTACAGAGGTTGGGGCAATATCAGGAGGATGGAAAGATCTCAGAACTTTCATAGCGATAGGGAAAACTCCAGAAGGTGTAGAAGACTCCCTCTCATCTCTAGTCCCTGGCAATGATTATGATAAACCTCATGGCTCTCTCACAATGGGGTTGTTACTAATCAAGGTGGCTATAAAACAATAGGCAGCAGGAACCCATGTTGGTGATATAGAGCTGTACTCCGCAAAGTTGTACACGAGCGGAAGCTACAGACTGGATTTGCCGTTTTCGAAATAGCCTTGACTTTTCACAACCCTCTCTCTTCATTTAAGGCCAGTATTTCAATAGTTGGCACATCCTGAACCCAGGACAAGGCACACATTTCTTACAAATGTTTTACTTTTAAGTAACTCAGTTTCCAGGAGAGTTGAGAGATACCACAGTGCATTTCCAGGCACCAGCCAGCTACCCAGAAGAGGCGATGCTAAGGCCCTGCATGCGTCCAATCTCCCCCACCTTACTACTGGCGAAGCACCCTGGGTGTCTATCAGATCACAGGAGGGTACACACAAGGTGATGATGGGGTGACGCTGCCTCCGTGGCTTGTTTAAGGTGGCACCTGCTGGCTTCTCTGCTGCAGCTTTGCCTGTTTGCGTCCCTGTATTCTATTCTTAGACGTGAGTCGCTAAGTTTGGCCCATAGTTAAGAATGAAGCTTCACCTCTGCTTCTGCGTCTGTGAAGCACTGCAGGGAGTAACAGCTTCAGGGGAGATCCTTTGAGGTGATGCAAGCCTCCCGCTTATTAAGCCTCCTCCATCACTTAGTGTCCCTCGTCACATCAGCCTGGAGCAGTCCTCCTGTGGGGCCCTGATGGCACTTTGCTATTTCTTCTGTTCCTTCTACTTTATTTGTTGGAGTCCAGTGTCCTTGGTATTGCTTGTGCTGTTCACACTGTCCCAGCTTCGACTCTCATAGTTCGCCTGCTCTGTTCTGATGACGCAGTCTCCACCTTTTATATTTTTGGGTATAAACCTGTAGTTGTGCTGCTCTTTTTCCTTTTCGGTACCACCTTACATTCTGGCACCACAGAACGCTCCAGAGGGGCCTAGCGCAGTTTCTCAACGCAGTCCCCAAAGCCGCTGCTTCTTCCAAGGAGCCCCAACTCCTCTTATTGAATCCAACCTTTACAGCAAAATATCTGGAACTTGCTCCCCAGAAACAAATCAACCTCAAGTGTACGCAGGTGTTCTTATGACTTTGCTGTTGAACATGTTTATGTAAACACAGCGGGATGTGCGTGCTCCATTTGAATCCTAGCCAGAGAATGACTTTGTCAGGGTGAGGGAGGGTGCTCTGGGTTCCAGTCTGTAGCAGTGGTGGTGGCGTTTGTGCGCCACCCAGCTTCTGGTGCCAGCACCCAACTTCTCTGCACACTCAGGACCTGTAAGCCAGAGGCTCTGACATGCCTTCAAGATGCCAATGAACCATTTAGGAAATATTAAATGATTTAGTGATTCTCCCTAAGTTCTACTCAGTTATAAATTTAATATTCTTGACACATTCCTTTCACTCCTATGAAGCTTCTGAGACTTCAGAGACCAGGGAGCGAGCCCCAGGAGGCAGGGTGTGATCGTAGAGGATCTAAAGCACTGACAGGGCCTCACTTCCCTGGCTCATTCCCGCTCCAAAGTGGAGGCAATGCAAGCCAGGTGCGAGAGAGATGACGATGCGGGTGTTGTCTCGGGGCATTCTCAGTGTTCTGTCAGCACCAAGAGCTCTGTGCAGGGAGCGGGCGGACTCTGATTCAAGACCAAGATCCCTCCCCCGCACCTATGTGACTATGGGCAAGTGGGCTCAGCTTCCCAGGCCTTGGCTGTTTCATCTGTAAAATGGGTCCTCGTTCCTGGAGGGACTATTGTGAGGATCATGACCTAATCAAAGCCAAGTGCTTGGCATGGTATCCGACAGGCAGTCCATGACAATTAGTAATAATAACAACCACCTCAGCCAGAAGGACAGAGTTGCAACGATCGCTCAGGGGGAATGCTTTTAGGCTTGTGTTGGATGGATGGATATTTCACGCACAGAATAAAAGCAAACTTTACCTTTAGCACAGTTTGAATTCCCAGCAAAATGGAGCAAAAGATACAAGTTTCCTGGATCCCCCACTCCTCTGCAAGTACAGTCCCCTATTCTCAAATCCATTTATTATAGTCAGTGAACCTACCATGCTGACACCTCAGAATCCCCCAGAATCTGTCGTCCACGTCCTCAAGAGTTGTTACTCTTGAGATTGTGTAGTCTGTAACAAATAATGACATGAACCACAATGATGGCGTCCACAGGGTCTATTCATCCATCCCTCTCCCAATCTTTTTATTGTGTCCAATTTTGCCTTTTTCAGAAGTTAGTACAACTAGGACCACATAGTAGCTGCTTCGTTTAGTAACACACGGGTAAGTTTCCTCCATGAAATAACTATTGCTCAATGGCTCTTCCTTTTTAGTACTGCATAATACTTCATTGTCCTACCGCACCAAGGTCTATCCATTCATCTATGAAGAGTTTTGGGCTGCCTAAAACTCTGGCAAATCTGGATACTACTACGATAAATATGTGAAGGTTTTTGGACAGGCCTAGATTTCAGTTCACTTGGGTAAATATTAAGGAGAATAATGGCTAGACTTTCCAGTGAAAGTTACATATTTCGTTGGTAGAAACTGCCAACCTCTCTTGCAAAGTGGTCATGTGAATTTTCATCTCCACCAGCACCGAGCAAGAGTTCTTGTTGCTCCACATTTTCAGCAGCGTTTAGTCCTGGCGTAAGGCTACTCCGACAGGGATGTAGTGGTGTCTTAGTTACTTCTTTGACCCTGAGACAAAATGGTCCACACCCACAAGTTCAAGAAAGAAAGGTCTTAAGCCAGCCCGGTTTGTGGAGGTTTCAGCCTATTGCCAGCTGCCTCCAAGGTGGCCTGGCAGCAGGACGTCAGTCCCAGGAATAGCAAGCGGTGAGCTTCCGTTTCTTTTTTGTCCCATCCAGGATGTAAACCAATTAGCTGGTGCCGCCCACACCCAGGTAGGCCTTTCCATCCTCCATACCCAGAACCATACTAAACCGATCAGTGAACTAATTTAGCTATTAACCACCCTTAGCCATACTCACACATCCGTGATCCGGCCACCTGGACCATCCATCGAAAAGCCCCACCTGGAGCACAGAGGATTTCGCAGGACAGCTGGATATGAATCGTAGCAAATGGTATCTCCTGGGTTTAATCTGCGAAACCTCAGGGGTATATGAGGCTTACTTGACGTTTGTCTGTCTTCTTTAGTGAGGCGCCTGTTCAGGTGTTTTGTCCATTTTTAAATTGGGCTATTTGTTTTCTTGTTGTTGAGTGCTGAGAGTATTCTGTTTTTTTTTTTTTTTTTTTGTCTTTTTGAGACAGGGTCTCACTATGCAGTTCAGGCTGGCCTTAAGCTCACTTTGTAGCTCAGGCTGGTCTCGAACTCACAACAATCCTCCTGCCTCAGCCTCCCGAGTGCTGGGATTACAGGCATGCGCCACCATGCCCAGCCTATTCTGTTTTTTTTTTTTTTTTTAATAATTTTTATCCTTTAACAAGAAACTTTGTTGTTGATTGAAACTGGGCTCAATGCCTCTGTACATCTAAATAGTTAAAAAAAATTGAACTAAAAAATAATTTTTATCCAATATGTCACTTGTGAATATTTTCCCACGCTGTGGCTGGTCTTCTCATTCTCTTGGCAGTGGGTTTTATGGAGCAGAAATTTTTAGTGTTAATGAAGTGCTGCCTATCAATTATTTCTTTCATGGATTGTGCCTTTGATGTCATATTTAAAAAGCCCTTGCTAGCCATCTAGGGTTTTCCCCTTGTTATCTTTAGGAGTTTTATGCTTCTGTGGTTTACATTTAAGTCCATGATCACTCTGAGTTTGTTTCTTGAGGGGTGGAAGGTGACTGTCCAGATTTGTCTTTTTACAGCGCTGTTTGCTGAAAAGGTTATGTTTGCTCCATTCATACATTTTTTTCATCCCGGGGTCCTCAAGGACATCCATGAACAGAGTCTCCCACCTGTCCAAGAGCCCACATATCCATAGCACCATGCCAGGAGGGAAGGACCTGGGTCCTGCCAGCCAGAGCCCGAACGGGGAGGAAGGCACACCCAGGTGTTCCTTCGGAGTCAAGGACAGGGCCTCACTGCTGGGCCAGGGCTGGGGACAGGGGATTAGTCTCCAGACAGACGGAGGGGGCCCGGCAGCAGGGCCTCACCACAGGAGAGATGGCGGCCTCAGGCCTGCGCAGAGATTATGCAGAGCCTGAGGCATGCAGCCCCACGGCCAGGTGCACAAGCACAAGCACGTTTGTACACTTACATCCCTCCTTCCCCAGGAACATGGGCAGCCGCTTATCAGGCCATACCAGGCCTGGCCAATTAAGCCCCCACTTTGCCACCTCCCTTTGCAGGGTTTAATTTGGGGCATCCAGGTCCTCAGTGGCCTGGGGGAGGGGAGGCGAGGATTCCTGCTCCAGGCATTGCCCAGGAAGTCGGTGGGGAGGTGAGGTTTCCAGACACAAGGCTACTTCCTCCCACCTGTATTCAGCATCCTGGATAGGGGCCCAGTGGAGGCCTTGTTCCAGAAGCCAAGAGCCTATTTGCCATCAGTTAACCTGCCCCAGCCTCACTGGGGCATAACCCTTCTTACAGGTAAGGTCAGGAGGGCTGGAGAATGGATCCCCTGTGGCCCTGGCCTCCTTCTCCCTCTCAGGGCCCAGCTCCCCACAGGGCTATTTGTAGCATATGCACCAAAAGCCAGGCACTGCGCTGGCCCCCTCCCTCGGGGTTGCCTTCCTGCCAAGAGGAACCCAGGAGCCGGCCTTGCTACTGTCTTTCAACGGCCCCTTTGGGGATGCAGACGAAATAGTCAGTGTTCACTCACTTGGAGGGTGCCACAGGGCAGAGTCTCCGCTTCCTTGCCTATAAAATGCTGCCCATCAGGCCTTCCTCACTGGTCCACTACCAGGTGAATGACGCGAGATGACAGCTACAAGGTGAAAGTTGGCCCTCTGGGTTCTGAGGTTGCCTCAGCCCCAGGCTCCAAGAGCCTGCCTGAGCAGATCCTAAGGTGGCTCCCAAGCCTCCTGGAGAGAAACGCAGCTCTGTGTGTGGACGGAGGGGGCACCTACTGGGCAGGGCCACGGCTGAGGGCGTAGGCTGGGGAAAGTCCTGCCTCTCCTGGCAGTCATGTTTCTCTGCGGACTTCCCATGCTGACTGCCCAGACCAGAGAGGCCTGGGAGCCAGGCCAAGGTCACATGGAGAGGTCCTGGCCCCCAGGTGGGCCCCGCAGCCCAGAGGAGCCGTTGCTCTCGATGGCCAGCGCCCTATATCTGCTGCTCACATGACCACTGACCACAGTGTGTCTCCAGTCTTTGTTTTCTTCATCCTCGGCAGCAAATCCTGTCCTATTTCTAGCTTGCAAAACACATTCTGGGCCTCTGTTCCACTGCTTTTCTTCTTTTGGGTTCTTGCAAGAGCAGATCTGGGACTCAGATGGGTGCAGGTCGCATGTCCAGGAGGTGATCCCAGGAAATCTCTGAGCATATGAGAGACAGGAAGGGGGAGAAACCATTGTGCTGGTCTGTTTGGACCAGATTCTGTGACAAATGCCATGGCCAGGGTACCCCTCATGCACATGGTTTGGGAAGCTGGAAAGACCAAAGTCAAGGTATCAGCGGATTTGGGGCCTGGTGGGTGTCTGTACCCCACTGAGGGTGACTTCTCATTATGACAGTCATGGAGGAAGGGACAAGCTCTCTAGGGTCTGTTTTATGAGTACTGGTTTGTTTATGAAGATTTTGTCCTTGTGGCCTATCCAGTGTCCAAAGGCCACATCTCCTTGTACCATTGCCTTGAGGATTAGACTGTCAACATTAGAAGAAGGAGGGCACCAGAGCAGTGTGCTGTTGACCTACAGCCTCAAGCAGGGTCTTGCTGGAGCCTCGGGTCCCCCCCATCCCTAGGCGTCATCTCCCATGTGTATCACCAGGATCCAGCCCCTGGCAGAGAGCAGCGGCTCAGTCAGTGCCTGTAAGTGAGTGACTGAAGGGTCAGGTTCTCCCAGAAGCAGCAGAGCCTGGGGCAGGTTTCTTGGGTGCCATCAAGGAGGCTGGGGGTGCTCTCAGGCATGCCCTGTACAGAATGTGGAAAGCAGATTAGGACAAAAAAAGCAAAACTAGGCAAAATGTTGGGATGGCTGAAGTCTATCAGCCTCACCCTCTTGGTTGATTCTGCATCTTACTGGCCCCTCAGGCAAGAGTGCCAGCCAGCCTTTCTGTCCCACTCCTGGGCGTGCAGGGGTTAGGGCAGGGCACACGCAGCCAGAGCTCGGAGCATCCAGGGAGAGGCAGGGCCTGGGAAGGGACCTGGAAGGGCAGGGACAGTGGTCACCCTGGCAGCTCCTGCCTCCCGGCACTCACAGTCCCCAGCCCGAGGGGACTCTGCAGCCTGGATATGTTGGGAGAGCAGGTCAGCCTCTGAGGAGACGTCTCCGTGCCCAAGGGCCTTCTCTCACCTTCCATGTGTCCTGCCCAAACAGGTGAAGAGCTGGGAGGCAGCGCTGCAGAACAGAGGTCCCAGGGAGCTCGGTGAGCTGCACCGCCAGGCTCTGCCCCCTGCTGGGCACTTCCTGACTGTCCCCACCGCAGCCTGGCTCAGGCAGCAGATGTGGCCCTGACAGACCAAAGGGCCCGCCCACTGACCCTGCCCTTCCTCCCCTCCCAGGCAGCTATTGACGGCCAGGGCACTTGAGTTTTTCTCTTTTCTCTGTCAGCTCTTTTAATTGAAAAATATAAAGAAAACGCCTATTGATTCCCCATAACCGATAAGCTCCCCACTCTTGGGCCTTTTTAATCAGGAGCTTGAGTCTGGCTGGCTTGAAGCCCAGGGGAGGAGAGGGGGAGGGGAGAAATGGCCAATCTGGGCTCGGGGGCTCCCCCCTCCCGAAACACTGAGCGCAGGCATCCAGTGCTGGGTAAAAGAACAAATTAGGAACCTCCCCCCTTCTGAGGGAGTTTGCCTAATTCCTGAAGCATATAATTATCCCTAACATTTACACAGCACTCTGTATTTACAAAGCAATTTACATTTGCAAGGCCCTTGCAGGTTTATTGTCTCATCTGATGGAGCTGTTTACTGCAGGGTAGGCCAGCCCAGGGCTCCTCTCTCTGCTCTGGACTCTGCCAGAGAAGCCTAGGCCACGTTCCCAAGTGGCAGAAGTCAGCCCAGCGGAGATGCTGTCCCATTTCATAGGTGGGGCCGTTGAGGTTCGGAGATGTTAGACATTTCCCAAGGTCAAATAGCAAATGTATAGTTAGGAATTGTCCCTAAGCAGAGTTCTGGGTCCCTTTGGACACCCTGCTCCCTAGAAATGAAGCTCTGGGGTCACTTGGGTGTCAAGTTATGGTGCCTGCTTATCAAGCTTCTGGTCAGTATGGACCGTAGTCAGACTTGGAGATGAAATTCTTAAGTGAGGTGATTGGTCCTGGTTAGGAGCTAGATGGATGAATTCTCCTTCCATGACCTGTGCTCGTCTCAGCCTCTGGCTGACATCAGGGGACAGGCCAACTGACCTCCAAGCTGCGAGTCGCTGGAGAGTGGGTGCCCATCGGCTGCTCAGAGACCCCAGTCTCCTTGTCTTCCCTCCAGCAACACTAAGATGTGAATCGTAGAAGGCAGGAAAATTTATTGCATTATCAGTATTTATTATCTCCACAAAGGTGACATCAGCAAAGTCACCTGGTCTGGCAGAGCCAGCTTGGTTGTCAGTGGGTCAGGCCCTTCATCTCCCCAGAAGCCTCGACCTCCCACATGGGGACAGAGGAGACTGATGGGCTTCTGGAAAAGGCCAGGAGTTGTGGAGGTGGCACCCAGGAACTGCCACCATGGCCCTCTCCAGGGCCACCTGCTCCAGTGGTGTGGGACCCAGGAGAAGTGGACACGGCTATCTCTGAACATCAAAGCCAAGGCCTTAAGTGGTTACAGATGCCAGTGAAGCTTGGGGTACTTGGCAGGACTGTACAGAGGCCTGAGCTGGTCCCGTGCCACACAGCTGAAAACCACCTGACTGCAAATGCACCCCAGACACTGATGCCAGCAAAGCCAGAGAAAATCTTGGCAGGTGGCAGGAAGTGGCCACCACACACTGGCATGCCTGGCCAACCTTAGTCTCCTCCTCAGTGGGATGAGCCTGTGTTGGGTGTGGCTCCAGTGGCCTCTCCCCTGATTACTTACAGTGGGGAAACTAAGTCTTGTGTGTGTGTGTGTGTGTGTGTGTGTGTGTGTGTGTGTGTGTG